>JAADXJ010000008.1:0-97727 GCA_023337735.1 Pythium biforme | reverse complement strand
GCATCATAGAAAGTAGCCAGCAGAGCTTGCTGGCCTGGATCTGGCGGAAGATGAGCTGGAGCGAGGGGGGAGCGGAACGCAGCTGCCGACCATGTGTAGTATACCAGTCGTCAGGGGTGAGCAGCGTCAACACGGTTGGCTCAGCAGACGCTTCGATGACCAGCCGCACCATACGGCGTGTGGCTTTACAGTGTTAGGTTTGGGTACATGTGTGTGTGGCTGCATTCAAGGTTACGATTGTTGAGGCCAGGAGGCACGACTTGTCTCCGCCACGGGAGGTGCCGTTGCTTGGTGAGCTCCACCTTTGACTGCCGTACAGTATCGCTGCTGTACAGCATCACTTCGTACGATAGTGGAAATGGAGGCTTTTTGTAACGACCGTGAGAACGCCGCGACGCAAAACAATCGACGTGGAAGGACCACCACCACAGCACCGCGGCTCTTCAGCGCCGACTGTGTGATTCAAGATCGGGACATTGAGCTCTAAGTGATTACACCGTTTTTTGGTAGGCAACAGCATGCGCGAAGTTCAGTAGAACCCACTTATGATACCATTCCCTGCTCTGGTACCGTTCTTGACAGGATGCCCTCTATTGTTAGACCGCCTGAGTTCATTCCCATGATGAGCTCAACGGCTTCAGTCTTGAAGTCGCACATGCAGCCGATAGATACTGTAGTGCTGGGCTGCACATGGGCCTACAGCTGGCAGTACCAGGGCCAAACATATCACGCCAAACCACTCGCGTCCACGCGTTCACGGGGCCCTGGTACATAGCAGCGTCTGTACTGTGTCGTGGTCTGGACGCCCGTGGAAATCACCAGCTCCCAGATTTCGTCTCATGTGTCCTTGGCAACCCTGGGTTCTGAGCGTCGTCCCCCCCAAACTTGACGTTTGCATAGGTGGCCAGCGTGGACGGAGATTTGCTCGTTCGACGTCAGCGCTCGTCGGTCGGTCAGTCGTCGACGTCGTCGCCTAACCCACTGGATAGCTATGGCTGGCTGGAAATTTTCGCCAAGCAGAAGTATCAGGTCGAGACCGCTGACGCGTTATGTAAGCATTTGGTGGCGGCCTTGTGTCCTCCACGGACGTTTTGGGACGGAACACTGTAGTCTTGAGTCCAGAGACTATGAGCGTTCGACGTGTGTGTTATTGGCGCTGGGCATCTTCATGGAAGTCTGACGATTTGTCCATTCAACCTTAAAAACGTTACCGCTCTCCTGCTGTCTCGTGGATCTGCCTTACTTGTCCGGTCGCACTCAAGGCTCCCAACATGGGATTCAGGGCCACATAAGACAAACGATCAAAGACAGTCTATAATGAGGGTCTAATGTTGACTGCGCCAGCACATAGAAAACTATCTAGGACGATCTGACATCTCGACTGCTGCGTGCTGCTTGCTTTCCTTTACCATAAGAATAATTCATTCCGGCGTTCACCACCGATGGATGATCTACGAGACTAGAACGGGTGCGACATCAGCCGAGGTCTCTTGTCGACTGCTGCTGCGGACATCAGCGGTGGTAGCGCGCACCCCAAAGACGTCTGCGGCCACGACGACGACAGCCTCCGCTTCATACCCACTTGGAGCGGCGAGAACTCGCTGGCACGCAGCAGCAGCGAGGTCTCAAACGGCGAGCGGCCGCTCTGCGGTGGCTGCCACGCGGTGGAGGGCAAGGCCGAGGGTGTGTGCATGCTGTACTGGCTGTGCGGTGGTGGTGATGGCGGTGGATGGTACACCGTGGGCTGGTGCACGTATCGCGGCGCCGTCGGGAAGCAGTTGAGCCGTAAACGCTCCAGCGCCTGCTCAGTGGTACTGACTGTGGCCGAGTCGCTGGCCTGGAGATGGTAGGTCACCGAGCCGAGCCGCCGGGGGATTGCGGTCGCGGCCACCTTGCCCGTTGCGAGCTTCTTGGAGATGCGCATTGGGTTGCAGCAGAGCCGCTCCGAGAGGTACGCGCGCAGTGTCGTGCCTTCGACGACGTTCACGCGGCCGCGCATGAAGCCCTCGATCAGCGCGCACGCGTAGAGCTGCTCGTCGTGGGACCAGCTGCCCACGCGCCACGGTGCGTCCGGGCCTCCGCCACTCTCGTCGTCGGTCATGGAAGACGACGCTACCGAGGAGACCGAGCTCCGCGTGGTGGGCTCGTCGCTCAGCAGGAGCTCGTCGAGCTGGGCGACCCGCACAAAGTCGGCCCGCACGCGCTGGAGCTCACGCGCGACCTGATCGCGTTGGGTGGGCGAAAGCCCTTCCATGGGGAAGAACCGCTTGAGCCCGAGCTTCTTAGTCGACTTGAAGCCGCCCAGCACGTCGGTCGCGAGTTTGGTGGACACGCGCATGGCCGAGCAGTGGAGTTTCTGGGCGAGGAAGCCGCGCAGCGACGTGCCGCTCGGGATCGCGAGCGTGCCGGCGACAAAGTGCTTGACAAGCGCCGTGGCGTACCGCACTTCCTCCAAGGTCCACTTGCCCACGCGGAGGTCGAGCTGGTGGCTGTTATCGTCACCATGCTCCCCACCGTCGGAATCGTCATTGTCGACAAAGGGGTCGTTGCCTGGGTCGTTCAGGAGGCGTCCAATGTCCATGCTATGAAACAGCGTGGCCGTTGGAAAGCACTGGAAGATAAGACTGGAGAAGAGAGGACTCGTTCGCTCGGCGAGAAATTGGTGAATGACCACAACAGACAAATGGGTGACCAGCGGTTGGGATCCACGGGCCCTCGTGATGCAAGACGAGCAGGCGACCAGTCGGTCACAAAAGGAGGAAGAGAAGGGAAGCCCCGTACCGGTGCCTCAATGCCATACTGGTTTGAAGACCAGAGATTACCCAACAAAACACAAACCAGCGCACAGAGAGCGCGACGGCCTGAAGAAAGGAAGGGTGGAGGTGACGCAGGCGAGCCGGCCGCGAGCGGCCCTCGTCGCGTCACGCACGAGGTTTTCGTGCGGGTGTGATACGTACTATTCGAGGGTTGTCCTACTCTAGCCGATCGTCGCGGCGTTGGCCGTTTCAAGGCCGTCCTCAGCAATCCACCGCGCGAAGCTCGGTCGTGAGATTGTCGAACCTCCTTCCGTGGGAGAGTGACCGCACGGCCCTTATTTGTACCGTACGGTACTACACCGGCACAGACAGTCCGTCTTCGATTCTGTAAGACAGTCCCGAGTGACGCGCACCGAGTTGCTTGTGTTGCCAGCGCTTCGGGAATGGAGAGGGGCACCAAGACAGTGGGCCCGTCAAGGCGCCAAAAAATCTCGCGAAATTTTCCTGCGTGCGTCGTAGGCGTTCCCCCGATCGCTCATACAGCGCATGAAAGCATGCATACTGTAGAATGGTGCTCAAGCTTCTACGCGCTGCGTCTGTGCCATCCCACGCCCCTCTCTGGCGAACGTTGCAGGTGCTCTGCTTGATGGGCACTCGGAACAATCCGATTGACAGCAAATCGTATTGGAAAATACGAAGTCCAGCCCCTCTCTCTCTCTCCCAATTTTTCATTTGGCTGCCGTGTCTGGATACAAGGAAATCGTTTCACTGTGGTCTGCGTACGGTAGTGACCGAGGCACAGGCAACACGCGGGAACGCTGTTGAACAACAAGCAGGAGAAGCCAGCGAGCTTCTTCTGCCGCGGACAACCCACCGTACACGTGACCGACAGGTACGTGACCGACAGGCACGCAGAGAAAGAAAACGGGGGGAACAAAGAGAAAGGCCGAGGGATCCACGCCGTGCAACGGATCCTAGCAAAGGTGGTACAGTTCCGAACGTTCCCTCTTGAAGTGGAATGCGGCCGTGTCCACCCAGCAGATGGGAGGGTGATCCCATTTGGATCTATCGATCGACCATGGGAGCCGGCCCCCTGTGTCGCACAGTGTGCGATATTACATGTATGGGGATCTTTGTCTGTACGTAGCATGTGGTGGCACTGACAGCAGTGGGTCTTCCTGAGAACTATCAGAATCAAGAACCTTCGTGGAGTTGTGAGATACGTCGCAGCAGCACCTGAGAAGCGACGAGTCATCCACTTCTTCTGTCATGGGCGAGATCGCCCGCGGGCACTCACGGGACTTGCATTTGAAGTATCCATTATATCGATATAGTCGTGCGGCCGCTCACTGGAAAGCGCGCAGGCCCGAAACAGGATTTCAACAAGCGGAACTGGAGCTAACCGGAATCCCGTACATGTATCTTTTAGAGACCGCCCGGTCTCACCTGATTTCCATCAGGTGTGAATGGGACTTTCTGTTCGCCAGGACAATCTGTACGAATGCATGTGTGGACATTGTGGTCACAAAGGTCCACCAGAGCTACATACCAGGCTGAGAGGGCAAACCTCAACGCATGTTCAAGGGAAAAGGTGCGGCTCTCGGTGGCGTACTACAGTAACAGTAGTATCGACACAGCACGATGCGGGCGAGTGCATCCGCAGATGCACATACCGGTAGAGTGTATGCCCAAAGACGCTGGTGAGAGACGGTCTCCGCAGGGTGGCATTGCGTGCCTCCCGTTTCGGCTCATCGAAAGGGCTCTCTCTCTATGTGGACCGCGGGGGCATCTCACATCGCCGACCACTGCCGCTGGCGACGCGCGGCGCGTCACCTGCATAACGGTGGGGAACGAGCGCGGGCGCGTGCGACCCCGACGTGGACAACTCCCAATGCCGGAGGCTGTGAGCCCTGCCCCGCGTCCGCAATGCACGAACGCCACACCAATGGCTACTGATCGGATGTTCCCACGCCCCGGAAGAAGACACACGTGTCGCATCCACGTGAAGGCATCCAGCCACTGTCAACACCGCAGAGTAAGAGCGCGCCGTGTGCCCCTTGTCACCGGTAACGTAAGTTTAGTCCCCTGGGCCGTGGTCCGCCGACTGGAATGCACCACGAGAGGAACTCGACGAGGAATCCAACCCGAGGAACTGGAGCTAACTGGAATTGCGATTCAAATGGAAGATGCCGACAAGAAAGTGCGTTTAGGACCGCAAAGGCTCACCTGATTATTTGTATCAAGTGTGAATGTGACTCACCACGGTATCCGTGGACGCGAAGGGACAGTGAGGCTGCCTCCACCCCAATCTGGAAAACGGCCTGGTGGGTCTCGGTGGCGTATCCACTGACTGATGGTGAATCCAGTCGGTGCTCCCATGGCAGTTTGCTCGATAGCACCACGAAACACCGTCGTTCCCAGCCGATGCATCGTTGGATTATCCAGTGTGCTCGCCAAAACGAGCACTAGCACCGGCATGCCAATCAGCCACGTCACTGCCAGAGATGTTGCCCTTGGAGCCTGCGATCCATACCAATCCGGTCGCGTGCTGCAGCTTCTCACTCTCTGCAGCTTCGCGCCCTGTCGTCGCATTTCACACCCTTGATCCACCAAGAAGCTGAGTTTGTTACCACCTCAACGGCGACACGACCGAAACGTGTGCTCCTCGCTCAATCGCTTGAAATAGCCTTCGTTCGATCTAATTCGAGTGCCAACAAAAAGCAAACGTGGCCACCACAGCACAAAAGTACCTGTGCGCTACTGGTTCCGTGGCGATCTCTCATTCACGCACGTGCATGGCACATGAATGAATTGATCAATACGAGGAGTATCGATGGTGTCGTCGGAGCGCCGCGGATCAATCGTGGCGGCGGCGGACCGCCGCACGTCCACACACTCCAACCATGGTAGCACAGTAGACAATCTCACGCCGATGCCGAGAAGTTCGCGTGTGAGCAGCATGCCCATCAACACGACGCGGTCCACGCGCCATAGCTTGCTCGCGGCGAGTCTCGGCATGGCGACAGCATCAACACAACGGAATGGCGGTCTGGCTGGTGTGGGCGAGCTACTAGAGGCGAAGCACGACGAGCCGTCGCCGACAGCGACGCGGCTTCGCTCGCTCGCGCGTTCAATCCACGCAGCCAACAAGCTCGCCTCGCTCAAGGTCCGCAAGCGATACTTGGCATCCGCGCCGATGGCGGCCGCGGGCAGCGCGAGCCTGCCCATCGACACTGGAACGGCCCCGACGATTCCGGGTCATCGCGGTCTCACCTCGACGAATCCGGCGGCGGCGCGCGTGATCATGCTGCCCACCAACGAGTTTTCCACGGTGGAGATGAAGTTCCGACTCGACCCGCTTGAGCCGACGTCGCCGGCCGGAGGCTGGAACGTGCACGGTGTGCTGGACACGATTTCCGCGAACCCCCAATCCTCAATGTCGGCAGCGCATCGACCGTCGTCTGCTTCACTAAACGGAGTCGTCGTGAAAAGCGAACGATCGGGCTCGACCGCGAGCCTCGTGGCTATGAACGCCAACGTAAGCACCACGACGGGAGGTACCGGTGCCAACAGTACCAAGTCGCGATGGAAGACAGCCGGTTCCAAAGTTGGACACAGCAACGGCGCGGGGGCCACTACTGGCGGCAGCACGAGCAACAGCAACGCTGCGGGAACTAGCGGCCCTGCACCGCAGTCGTCGCCGACGCTTCGTCGCGGACTGAGCCACAGCGCCGGTACGAAACACTCGAAGCGAGGATCCTCCACAAACTTTGTGTCCGACCACACGTCCTTTCTTCCGCTCGCTGGGGGAACTGGCGGGTCGGCTGATGAAGCGTTCGCCGCCACGAACCATGTCAATGTCGAAGCCCGACTCTGCTGTGCGCGCTCGCTGTACAAGCTCTCGTGTCAAGCCGGTTGCGAGCTGTCGATCATTCGCGGCGGTGCGATCTCGCAACTCGCCGAGGTCAGCGACGTCGAGCATCTCCTCTTGCACGAGTTGTGCGCAGCCACACTCGCGAATCTCACCGCCGAGCCCACGGCGACGGACGCCTTTGTTTCCAACGACGGTATCCCGGCGTTACTCGAGCTGAGCTGGTCCCCGTCGGTCGCTGTCAAGCTCATGTGCGCGACGGCACTCTGCCGGCTCAGCACTCGCTCGTCTCACGCCGCGGCACTGGCGCGGGCACGCGCCAGTATAGAGTTCATGTCCATGATGTCGCTCCCGTGTGAGCAGCTCCAGAAGCTCGCCATCAGCTGCATCGTCAACTTGATCTACTACGGCCACTCTTTCCCGGACCGCATCTTCTTGGGCGAGCCGCACGCCATCCAGAACCAGCTCGGCATCTTGAGCATCACGACCCAGCTGGCCATGGCCCAGCAGACCATGCACTTTGCGGCCGAAGTGCTCTTCAACTTGGCCCTGTATCGAACGAGTTGTTCTGGCGTGTTGCGCGGCGGCGGTGCCGACATCCTCTACGGTCTCGCAGTGCACGTAGGCAAAGCGCTAGACGAGCAGTACTACACAGGGTCCTCCAGCACGCTCACCCCACAGCAGACACCACGTATGCCGCACGCCTCGGCGATGGTGCTGCTCCGCCTGATCGCCGACACACTCGCCAACTTCTCGGCCCATGGTGAGTTCCAGTCCATAACGACCGGGTCGGCGATGAAAACCGTGACGCTCATGCTGGCTGGAGCGCTGCGCGACTTGGGCAGTCGATTCTACGGTGGGCTCGCTGAGGAGAGGCTGCGGATCCTCGCTGTGCCGTGCTCTCGAACCCTGGCGAATTTGTCGAGCAGCGAAGAGCAGCGCAAGCAAGGTTTCACGCCCGACATGGTGCAGCTCACGACACGGCTCTTTCTTGTTAACCGCCGCAAGCTATTCCCGCGCTCGACCGTGTCTACCCGCCACGATGAGCAGACGTTTGCACGAAACATTCTTCGCGCCATCGTCAACTTGAGCTTCTACGAGCCTTGCGCTGCACAATTCATGGAGTTCGCCGATGTCATGCCGCGCCTGACAAAGGTCGTGCTGAAAGAAAAGAACGATCAACAGGGCGAATACGACGAGAGCAATGGGAGCGACGACGAAGCGAGTAGCGACGACGACGACGAGTACGATGACGATGAAGACGAGCGTGAAGACGCCTACAAGAAGCACGTCCGACGTATGAGCAGCGGCAGCGCCAACGACAACCGGCAACTGGAACCAGCAGATGCGCATGGGGAAGCGGCTTGCGCGCTTGAGAGTGAGATGCGCGAAGACGCACTGGTCGCAATCATGAATCTTGCGCAGCAAGGCGCGTACTCGCATGAGCTCCTCAAACACTTGGACGGCAAGAAGCTTGCGCAGGCGGCCGAAGCCCAGGAGCGTGGGAGCCGTCTCAAGTACGTCTACGACGTCGTGGTGTGCAACATCTTGTTTGAGAGCCGGCTGCAGCAAATCATGTACGGTGATCTTGTCGTAAACTCGCTGATTGACGGCTTCTACTTTTTCGCGTCCTCACCACACACGGGTGGAGCGAACGCTCACGGTGTCGATCCGTTCAGTATCGACGGCGCCAGTCGGGACGCCCTCGCGTTCCAAAACGAGCACATTGCCTTCCCAGATGACCAGGAACGGTTCTTGGTGGCGCTCGCCAACATCGCTGGGGAAATCATGGATCCGCGCAACATCGACCGCCTCGTGACGCTTGTGCTGGATTGTATGCGACCTATGGACACGTCCATGTCGCCCACATTGCGCAAATGGCGCCGCCACATCACGGGGTACTCCTCCGCGGTGCTTTACACGCTCGCGCGTTCGTCCGCGACGCGAGGCGACGCGGGCAACCGCATCTACGCAGCGGAGACTGTCCAAGCGCTCATCGAAATATGCGAAGGGAGGGCGACGGGGGCGACATCTCGTTCAGCGACCCACGAGGAGCTCATGCCGGGCGCCCCAGATGTCGAGACGGGTCGAAGCAACTACTACAGCTACTGCGCATTTGCTCAGGCCTTCAGCGCAGCGACGCTTTACCACATTTGTGCGACGGGGCACTTCAACCCGCGCGTGATCCAAGCGTTGATCAGTGCCTGCAACGCAAACGAAGAAACCTTGTCTTTGCTGGCGTGCTCGGCTGCCTTTGCGATCATATCGTTCACACCCGAGGGACGCCAGCAGCTCGTGGCATCCCAGAACCTTGCCAAGGCGCTCAACCGACTCGGGCGCACGAGCCAAGTCGAGTGCCAGCAGTACGCTGCCATCGCCGCCTGCAACGTGTCAACGGTGCACTGCATCTGGTCGTCGCAGGAGCTCAAAGACTTCATCGTTGTCGCACTGCTACGGGCCAACTCGCTGCAGGCCAAACAAATCCACGCCAAGACGCTCGCAAATCTGCTCTCCCACATCAAGACACGGGCGAAAGCCGTCGATGACGGCGTGCTGTACGCACTGATGAAGCTCTCCCAGGTCATGCCATCTTCTGGGACCGCTGCGGAACCAACGGTGAGCACTACTGGACGACCGACAGCAACGTCGACGGACCAACTTCATCGCACGACCACGGGCTCGCCAGTGGGGTCATCAAGAGCGCCTGACCCCACGGACGATGTGTTCCATCTCGGTCTTCAAGTGCTGTTCAACTTGTCGTGCGAGTACCAATATCACCAAAAGCTCATGGGCAACGGCGTCATCGCGTACTTGGCCACCGCAGTCTTGCCCGGAAAACAGACTTCAACGACCGTCGGGAAAGAGCACTTACGCGGCAGCGCAGCGTCGGCGTTGTCCTCTTCGGAGACAACTGGATCCCTTCCGTTGTCGGCAACAGTGAGCGCCGATAGCCGTCGCTACGCGATGGGTATCATCTGCAACTTGTCGAGCTACGAGTCAAACCACAAAGAGCTCATGAACGCGCAGGTCATTGACATCATCCGCAGTTACGTCGACCACGATGTCGAGACCCGCGCGTCCGCGGCCATGGCCGTGCGAAACCTGAGTTGCCGGCAGCCCTGGGTCGAGATGATTTGCGAGCGCCGCACGCTGCAGATGCTGATCAGCTTCACACACTGTGACCACGCCGTCGTGCGCCATTTCGCGATCCAGGCGCTCGCAAACTGCTCCCAAGTCACGGACTCACTCCACTTGTTTGGCGAACTCAGAGTGACCCGCGCGGTCATGGCCGTGCTCGAATCCATTCGATCGCAAAGCGCAATCGGACCGACGGCAACGGCGGCGCTGGCGCCCACCAAGTCGAAGTTGTCGTCGCCCGCAACAAACTCGCTGGCGGACTCACGAGAGACAAGCATGGCAGCGCTCAAATGCCTCCACAATGTCTCTTTCGATGATGCGCTGGCGCAGAATTTGATGGATGAGACGGCAATACTTCGGCTCCAGCCGCTCATGGAGAGCCTCGAATTGGACGCATGCGAGGAGGCATATATGCTGGCAGCTACAATGATAAGCGTGCTTGCCGGCAAGCCACGGTGTGCTGAGGCCTTACTTTGTCAGCGAGTCGTCGGGTTCTGTGCGCTGCTGCACCGCAAACACCCAAACAATGCACTCGTCGCGTATGAAACGGCCGTCATCCTCGTGAAGCTGTCGACGTACCAGCCGATCCAATCAGCGCTCACCGAGACCCAGGCGATTCAAGTGGTGAGCACAATCTGCTCGTCCTTATCCGCGGGCCGAGACGAGCGGATTCGAGAATGCGGAGTCATCACCATCCGTAACCTCACTTTGAGCGTCGCCGAGCATCTCTTGGTGTTTTATGACGAGAGTGGTTTCGATGAAGAAGAGTGGCCGGCACCATCCAAGTCGGCTAGTCACAGGCGACGACCAGTTCCAGCAGCAGATCGAAGTGGGAGTAGGCGAGGTCTCAACCACGCCGACGAGAGCGGGTCCGCCGTCAGTCGACTGATGGAGAGGCACTTGATGCAGGGCATCCACTACTTCCAACAAGAAATCGAACGGTGTCTTCCCGTTGCTGCGCCCGTGACCGCGCGAGAGAGGCTACACACAATGACGACAGAGCGGATTCTCGTTGAAGCGTGCGCGGGCATCGCCAACTTGAGCACGGTCAAAGTCTTTCGCGTCGAAATGGTGCGTTCAGGCGTCGTTCCAACGCTTCTTCGCCTCCTTCGCGCCAGCCGCGATGACGCGAGTTTTACGGTTCCGTGTATCGTTCGAAGCATGTGCTCGACAACTCTTCACCGCTTGGCACTCGAAGAAGAAGCCACTGTGGACGGTCCCGGGATACTCGTGCCGAGCCTTCTCGAGATCTTATATCAGAGCGACGAAGAGCTCCACCAAGTCCGATACGAGTGTGAGAAAGTGTCGTTCCCCACGAGCAGCCCCGCAACAAGCACTCCTCTGTTGACAGCTGCCGCACGATCTGGGAAGTCGGCAGGCACGGCTGGCATTGCCAGTACTGGTAGTTCGTCGGTTCAACGTGCCTCATCGTCCACTGCGCCCGCAGATTGCTCGTCGTCAACCTTGCTTCCGAGATCTCCGTCCAAGATGCCAACGCCTCCTTCTACAGACTTGACGCAAAGTGCACTGATCGCGACCACGACCTGCGTGAAGCAGACCTATCGCGAGCCCAAGTGGATCACGTACGTCGTCAAGACCATGCTCTCGTCGGCTTCCATGGTGCCGCAGATCGAGAAGAAACAGATCCGCGCGATCGGGCAGCCCAAGCTCTCGTTCTTCGACATGGACAGCACGAATCTCTTCGCGGTCCACTCCACCTCTCCAGCGACGCAGTCCACGCAGCAGCAAGTGCACGCACTTCCCATCAGCGATGTCTCATCAGCCAGCGGTGCTGGCGCCGGCGACGACACCACGGCCAAGCGAAAGGGTGGCTACTTGCTGCCGGTCCACATGGAAAAGTTCACGTCCCACTTGGCGGCGTGCTTGCAAGACGGTGAGACGAGCGCGCGCGACGCGACAGAGCGCGCGGGGCTCTCGGTGGACTCGTTCCGCCAGCAGCAGCAGCTCAGCACGGGGCGGTCCAGTCTCGGCGGCGTGGCGTCGGCACGCGACACGAACAGCATGCCCCACGACCGTGAGGCGCTTGTCCACTCGCGCAAGTTCGACCGCCACATGCGGCTCACGCGGCGCAACCACCGGCGCACGAACGTGCTGCCCGTGCTGTCGTTCTCGTAGTCGATCGACAAAATCTGTGCGTTTTTGGCACGAAGGTACATCGACGCGAGCCACCGTTCTGCAGCTAGTCGATGGTGGGAACGGGCTCGTTCCCTGTGTGCGTGGACGAGCGAGCCGATTGTTTCCCATGGCGTCGTCAGCCGCACGGCCCTTGGCACGCTCCGTGCTGGAAAGGGAAACCCAGCGCATTTGAACGTGCTGTCGGACGCCGATGCGCGCGTGACGAGCACCAAAGCAACGCCAGTCGAACGCACATCGGCTGAGTGCTGGTCAGTTCTCCTTCCAAGGCGTCGGACGCACAGGAACGCGCGGTGTGGGTCCGGCACATGCTCGGCATGGCCCCCTGGTGAACCGTTTTTGTTCAACGTGGGCAGTAGAAACGTTCTACCATTTCTACCTGAAGACGACGCGCTCTGTTCGACCCAACACGATATTCCCAACGGCAGCCCCATTTTTTCACAATAATTCATGTTCCAAGCGCATTCAGCCAATAACATTCTTTTGATAGGCACATTTTCTTTCGTAATTTACGAAAAGCTGCCATTGGTGATCAAAAGTCCACCGGCGATGGGCATTGGGAGAAGGCAAACCCCATCGATTCGGTGGCCGAACCTGCCGTGTTCAAGCCCCAGCGTCGCGCGACCGTCCCACCCGCCTGCCTGCCCCCGCAGGCGTCTTGGCCTGCGCGAAAGAGAACGCACGCACTCGGGATCTCCACTCAGTCGCGGTGTCGACGCGCGCGTGACACCAGCGCCACGATGATGCCGTTTCACCCGAACGAGATGCACCAGCCGTCGCTGCGGCCGCCGCCACGGAGCCGCCCACCGGCGCAACAGCGGCCCATCGCGCCCGTGCAGCCGCCATCGCCACCGTTGCCCGACGAGCACATCTTCCCGCGGTCCAAGGCCGTGATCCTCATGGGCGGGCCCAACCAGCCGGGCAATCGCTTCCGCCCGCTCTCGCTCGACCTGCCCAAGCCGCTCTTCCCGATCGCCGGCCGCGAGATGCTCTACTTCCACGTCGAGGCCTGCGCGCGCGTGCCCAACTTGATCGAGATTCTCATGATCGGCTCATACGACGAAGGGCTCTTTACGCGCTTCTTCGACTCGGTGTGCAAGCGCTTCAATGTGCAGATCCGGTACCTGCGCGAGGACAAGCCGCTGGGCACGGCTGGCGGTATCCGGTACTTCAAGGACGAGATCCTCCAGGGGAACCCGTCGAGTCTCTTTGTGCTCCACTGTGACATTTGCTGCTCGTTCCCGCTGCTCGAGATGATGCACGCGCACTTGAAGCACCGCGGGCGGTGTACGGTGCTGGGCAAGCGCGTGTTCCACGACGAGGCCGTCAAGTACGGCTGCCTCGTGGCCGACCCCATCACCAAGGAAGTGCTCCATTGGGCCGAAAAGCCCGAGACGTTTGTGAGCGACATTATCAACTGCGGCATCTACCTCTTTGACGTCTCACTCATCGACCTCATCGTGAACGTCGGGAACGAGATCAGCCGTCAGCGGCTCCGCAACGAGACCAGCGCCGAGGCCATCTTTGAGTACGACCTCAAGAAGCTCTTTCCAGAATTCAACAACTCGGACAATCTTCGGTCAGTAGCTTGCTTTTTGCCTTTGGTTCGTGTTGTGATTGCATTGAGGACTGATGAGTGTTTGTGTCGATGGACCACAGCTTGGAACAGGACATTCTGCTTCCTCTTGCGGGACCGGGGAGCGACCTGTACCTCTTTGAGACTGGAGACTTTTGGTGTCAGATCAAGACCCCGGGCATGGCCATCATGTGCTCGGAGCTCTACATGCAACGCTTTCGCTACACGAACCCAAGCGCTCTCAGTTCTACGGGTGGCAAGCTGTCGCCGACCATCGAGGGAAATGTCGTGATCGACTCGTCGGCCCAGGTACACCCGTCGGCAAAGCTTGGACCAAATGTATGCATCGCTGCGGGTGTCACCATCGGTCCAGGTGTCCGCGTCGCCCACTCGATCATCTTGGAAGGCGTCACGCTCAAGGACCATGCGTGTGTGCTGTTTGCAATCATCGGATGGAACTCGATCGTTGGCCAGTGGGCGCGCGTGGAAGGGCAACCACCAAACGGCTCTCCAATTCGCAATCATGCGGGCGAGTCATCGCTGGTTCGAGACGTCACCATCTTTGGCGTCTCCGTAGTGGCCAACCCAGAATTGATTATCCGCAACTGCATCGTTCTACCGCACAAGACTCTCACACGGAGCTACCACGACGAGATCTTGTTGTAGCACCAGCGACGAGAGGACACAAAGACGCACGATTTTCGCCCACCAGTGCTGTTCTCCAGCGGGACACTCAGTACAGTCGTAAGAGCTCTCGCTCATTATCAATATTTTTGTATTTGCCCATTCGCGTTCTCCTACAGGCAATGGCCTGGAGGAAATCTCGCAGCCAGCGTGGAGTAGATCTCATCCCACGAGCTCGCAGTGAAGAGCACTCGCTGGTTGGTGTCCGCCTTCTTCGTTGTGTAACTTTTGCATTCCGACAGATCCTTGAACTTGGGCAACGGAACGAGGCCGATTCCAAACTGACGGCACACGCGCGCGAACGTCGACTCCACTGCAAAGCCTAACGTGATACCGACGTCAGCTTGTAGCATCGCCAGCAGATCGTTTGTGCTGTCACCAACAAAAACGACGAGGGTGTCGCCGCGCGCCTTCTCCTGCCGCACGAAGACTTCTTTGTCCAATGGAGATTGCACGACGAGCTCAATATCACCAGTAGTGAGACCGTCTCCATTCGTCTTGAGCTCTGTCAAGAGGGACAAACGAGATTGGTAGTTAGAGCAAAGGCTCAACATCAGCTCACAGTCGAGGAAACGCACCGTTCGCAATCACGTCCAGGCTGTCGAGTCCGTGTCTCCGTAGCGTCTCACGGACCATGGTCTGACTCCAATTCGACGAGATCACCACCGCTCGAGACGCCATCGCCAGCACATCCACGCTCTTCTCCATCACTTCAATACTCTCTGCGATACCCTCGAAATCACAGCGCGCAAGTCCCTGCAGAGTCTCGCTCTCCATGACGCGCCGGATCGATCGCAGATCCATCTCAGCAAACGCGTCGAGGAACGCTTGTAGTCCTTCTGCATCAAAATGAGACGCAATGACAGTCCCCACATGCGCTGATGCCACCAGGCTTCTCGATTCCTTCATGTATTGGCCCACGAGGAGCTCCACCTGGCGCGTGTGGGCGGCGCGCTCGCTCGCATCGGCGCGCTTGGCATTCGCAGCGTCGAAGAGCAAGGCGATCGTGTCACGCGTCGTGATCGTCTGGTCAAAGTCGGCACACACCACGACGCCCACGCGCGAGGCATGACCAGCGCTGCTCGCCATCGCTCGCTGCAGGGGAAGACGCCGACACTGAGCGAGCACGACACCAAGTCGTCGCGACCGCATTTCCCGTTCTCTGGGATGCCAGTCATGGAAGCTCTCCTGTGCAATCGAATATCAACTACTCTATATTGGGGGTAGTACAGTACCTCTCTCCAGCAAGATGCAAGCGGCTCCCGGTCGGCCATTTTTTCGCTTGGTGAGGACCATGGCGGACGACAGCGACCACGGCGGCGAGGCCGAGACCGCCGGCCAGATGAAACAGCGCCACAAGCTCGAGCTGCGCGTATGTATATATATATGGACAAGGCTACTCGTATCTGTGGCGGGCGTAATGGAACTCGCTCTGACGCGGTGGTGTTGCTTTGTAGAACTTGCAAAACGAGATCAAGGCGTTCCAGAAGAAAGCCAAGAAAGACAAGCTCAGCAAGAAAGACACGGAGGTGCAGATCCAAAAGATGGACGACGACCTCAAGGCGCGCCACGTGGCCGAGGTCGCGTCGCTGGCGGTGCGTTGTCACGTATTCCTTCCTTATCTAGGACTGCAACGAAGACTCAATGATCTGTTGTAAGCAGGGCGACAACGACGACGATGAAGGATCGGCGGCGCCGGCCAGTGCCGCGGCACCTGCGCCGGAGCCCGCAGCCCCAGCGAAGCCACAGGGCCCGTCGAAGGCCCAGCGTCGCAAGGAAAAGCTCAAGCAGAAGGAGCGCGAACGCGAAGAGCGCATCGAAGAGGCCAATAAGCACACCGTGAGCGAGCGCCAGATCGAGACCGACACCATTCTCGCCAAGCTGCGGCAGGCCAAGCTGACGATCAAAGACATCCCGTCGGACGGCCACTGCATGTACCACGCGGTCGCGGACCAGCTCAAGCGCCACAAGATGGACGTGATGCAGCCGGAGCCGGCGTACAAGTACTTGCGCCGGCTCACGAGCGAGTACATGCGCCAGCACCCGGACGACTTTTTGCCCTTTTTGGCAGTCGAAGAGGATGCGGGCAAGTCTATGACTGGTACGCTTTTGTGCCGTATGCGGTTTGAGTTTATCTCATTCGCGTTGATCTCACCGATGCTGTGTAGAACTGTTTGAGGAGTACTGCGACCGTGTGGCCAACACGTCGGACTGGGGCGGCCAGCTTGAGCTGCGTGCGCTCGCGTGCACGCTCATGACGCCCATCGAGGTCTTCTCGGCCGAGTCGGACGTGATCGCCATGGGCACCGAGTTCACGGACCGCGAGCCGCTGCAGCTCACGTACCACCTGCACTACTACACGCTCGGCGAACACTTCAACTCGGTGTCGCCCGAGTGAGACACACACACGCAATTGGAGGGAGGCAAAATCGGGATATGCTCATGTTTTCGATAAATAGAGGAGTCGGGGTGGTAGATTGAAGGAAATTGTGACGCGCGACGGGAGACTCGCAAGACGCTCCTATCACTATCATTTGGTGGTGTGCGGCGCGCATGAGCAACTAGGTTGTTGGGTTCTCGCCGCTGAAAGGAGGTGCTTATGTACATGACAAGCGACGCGAGAACCTTCCCCGACCGTGATGCGAATGTGGTTTCCGTTTCTCAAACGTTCGCTTCGAGTTCCCGTAGCGCTTCCCGACAGAGCGAGGAAAGCTGCGGGTCCCGGTGGTTTACGTGATGCTGCAGCTGCAGCGGGCCTTCGCACACGACGACTTCGCTTGGACAAATCTTACCAAAGCTGCCGAGCGCTCGCGCGCACTCGCGCAAGAACTCGAGCGAGAACAGCGAGTCGGTTGCATTCGCCAGGCGCTTGACGACGACGTGGGCCGCGAGCTTGATCTCGTCGAGCGTGCGCGTCGCGAGCTTCTGGTCGGGGAACGATGCGAGCGCGCGAGAGATATTGCCGAGTGAGCCAATCGCGCCCCGCGCCATTTCGAGATCGTCCGAGGCCGCAGCACGAACGAGGTAGCCAACAATGCCAAAGCGCGCGACGAGAAACGCGCTGTCGCTGTCCTTGGTGATGACCGCGAGAGCCGAGCAGCCTTCGCGCTGGGCGTCGACAAACGGCGACGTGATCATGATCTTCATGGCCTCGACGCCTGATGTGGGCGTGCGCACAGACGTCGCAAGCTTCTTCCAGACCTGAACGATGAGGCTGTCTTCGTCGCGTGGCGCGACCTTCTTCTGGGTGCCGCTCTGTGGGCACGCGCTCGCGCTCGTGTCGACCCATTGCAGCAGGCGATGGTACAGCACCGAGTAGAGTCCGTCCCAGAGAAGCAGGCTTCCGCTGCGCCGCTGGAACTCGAGCAGCAGCTTGCCGTTCGCGGCCGTGTACACGCGCACGATGAACTCGACGTGGCTGTACTGCACGTACTTGACACACTTGAACTTGCACTTGAACGGCTGCAGCGTGTACTCAATGTCGCACTCGGCGAGCACCTGGCGGATGTGCTGCACAAGCGCGACTGTGTCGGCCTTGGCGGCCTTGGCTGTGTTGAGCGGTGGGGTCGCGCAGTAAAAATGGTACGGATCCACGGGGTACGGCGCCGGCGGCAGTGGCGGCGCGACCGACTGCGCGATTTCCTCAAGCTCGTCGAGCGCGTTGCAGCTACCAAAGCTCGAGAACGACGAGCTCGTGCTGCGCGTGCTCGTGACACTGTTGTTGCTGACCGTGCGGCGCCTCCGGTGGGTGATCTCGTCGTACGATGCACTGTGCGGGCGGCACCGGCGGAAGCCCGGGATGGCCAGCGCCACGGCCGGGATGGGACTGTTGGTGTCTTCGTCGTCGCTGCTGCTGGCGCTCGAGGACCCGCCAACCACATGGGGGCCAGCGCCGTGCACCATGCCGGAATTGTTTTCGCGGCGACGCTGCAGCGTGCTCCAGGCGTCAGCATACGGCGACGGCGCGCTGTCCACTGACCACTTGGCCATGATGCGATCTTGGATTCGGAGAGCAGATAGACAGGGGAGGGGAGAGGAGCTGTCTCGGTCGTGGAGGCTGGCGTGCGTGCGCGGAGCTTTCGGCAACGGTTTGCGTCGGGTCTGGCGATAGAAGGGCAGAGAGATGCCGATACGTACGTACGTAGTTAGTGTCGTAGGTGGCGTCGCAGTTCCGGGATGATGCGGCGCGGGTGCTTTTAGGCTATATATGGAGAACTCGGAAGATTTGGTGGTGGATGGAGGGGAAGTCACCAACGCCCAACTGATAATTTGTGGGCGAAATCGACGGCTTCCAACGAAAGGTGGGCGACGGCAGAGGCCGACACGACAGAGGCCGACACGACACTAACCGTGGAAAGAATAGGCGTTCGCTTCGCGTTCCGCGAAGTGGCCGTGGGAAGTGACGAATGTAACCGCGGCGGACAGGCGAGTTGCCGAATGGCGGGTTTCCAATCGGGGCAAAAGGTCTGGCGACTCGCCAGTGGCGAGTGGGTCTGTCGTTTGTTGTTGGCATACATTGGTCGCGCCTCACACAAAACACACGGCCGATGGGTGCCAGTGGCCCCTCCATCCACCAGCAGCGACGCGGGTGTGGCGGACTGTCCGTCTCTTGCTGCGTCACTCACGTTATGTTGGTCAAGCTCAAGCAAACAACCGTTCAGTATCGCACAGCCCTTCCCCCTGTCGCCAACAAAATCGAAGGGATCAAGGTTGGCCGATTCCTCCGAAACAGCCGGTTGAAAGTCAAAGTCGTAATAAACGCGTTTGATTGGCTCATATGGATTTCAAAGTGGGTAAATTTCACCGATTGGACCCAGAAACGGGACGCAAGAATGTTCCCGGAAGCGAAGAACCCTTGGCCGATGTGACTGTTGCGTGACCGCAAGTGACGAAGTGGGCTTTCGTTGAGTGGAAACAAGGCGTTGGATTCAAGTCCACTTCATTGTGGACACCACACCAACATGCGCGCGTGGCCCTAGTCAACACATCCAAAGCAAGGAGGAAGCAATTTTGTGGCGGTTGGGTGGTGTGAGTTGGGGATTTGGAACTGATCTTGACGTTGTGAAGCTTCAAGAGTCTGCGGCCCAACGCTGGTGAGAAGTATTCACAGCCAGAGAGAGCATGACTGATGTCGATGCCACACCAATATCGGTTGTATATCGGTACTACCGGTAGGCGTCAAGTCATGGTCGATAGGATCACCATCGCCAGGGTTCGAAACATCGAGCCCCGACGTGACGCTGAAAATGACTTGTTCGAGAGAGCACGCGACCTTCCTCTGCATGAATCCATCAACCTCAACGGCCATATACATGTTCAGATTGATCCATGGGTTACTACAGTGGCGGCCGACATCACGTCCGAGCGCTGTGGGATGCGGAGTCGACAACGAACGCATGCATTGCATACTACAGAACTTCGACTTGACTCTGTACGAACCGACCGTAGAAACTTCGATGACAAGCATATCAATGTGGTTGTTCGTCTCAAGAGCACGAGAGTCTCCGCATGGACCATTAAATACCACCAAGGGACCCCTCTTCCTGATCCAGCACACGAAAACATCGAAGAAGCCAGCCCTCCGGCATACCCTTTCATATCCGCATTTGTTCTGGTATCGTATATGAAAGGGGTCTTAGACTGGGGAGACAAACTCAAGGGGAGGCCAACAGAACGGGGCGACGACGAAGAAATCTACGAGGGACTCAAGGGCAACGCTGGCGACGACCATGCAGTTTACGGAGCTCAGCGAGCTCAACCACGTGATCGGGCTTATGCGCATGTCCTCTTGCAACAGCCCGACGTTCCACGACCGCCAGGACTCGGAGGTCGACCGCATCTACAACTCGTCGCCCAAAATGGAGATGCAGCTGCGCAACTCATGGATCGACCGCATGGCCGCGATGAAAGTGCCCGCGGCCGCAAAGAAGCCGGCGCCCGCGCCGACTAGCAGCAGCAGCAGCGTCGTGGCTGGCGGTGGCGGTGGTGTAGCGGGCACGGCCGGTGCGGGCGCAGCGAACGCTGGCGCGAAGAGCAGCGCGGCGAACGGCAAGGACTCGAATGGCGTGGCTAATGACCGCAATGGCGCAGCGGCGGCGAATGGCGGAGGCGCTGCTGCGTCGGCAGCGAATGGGACAAACGGCGCGGGCTCTACGAATAAGAAAGGTAGGTTCGAACGAAACTTCCGTTGTGTGGAACACCGCTAGCATCTTTCTGGTGCTCATACCGTGTTTCTTGTGCTTGGTGCAGACGGCGAGGGTGGTTCGAAAACGGGCACTGCACAAGACGCAAGCGGTGCCAGCGACGATGGTTTTGAGTTTCCGAAAGAGCCCGTGGAACCGATTTCCATGCACGAGAGTTCGCTGTTGGACAAGCTGCTCAAGGGCGCTGGGGTGCCGCTCGGCTCCAAGCCAGTCATGTTGGGCCAGGAACTCGGTGCGGTGCTCCACCTGACGATTTACTTGCCGACGCGCCAAGAGATGAAGATCGATGTGAGTTGGACGGGACTTGAGTTCGATTAGTTCCGGCGGGTTTTCTTACCTTGGTATGATGTTGTGGCTCACAGCTTTACGACGTCTCGACGGTCGACGAATCCATCCAAGAGATTTTGCGCACGCACCAAGTCGAAGGACGGGATCCTCCGCTGTACTATGGCCACCCAGAGTGCTATGAGTTGCGACTTCACGACTCGGACGGCTACCCAGATGAAGATTTCCCAGGTACGTGCCTTTCGGTGTCTCCTGTGATCGCCCCACGGCAGCTGCTAACTTGCGAGTATGGTTGACTGGTAGCACTGGATCGATCACGGAAGATCAAGAACTTTGGTGACGCAGGAGGCCACGAATACTGTTTGTGCGAGCGACCAGATGCGTGCCCTCCAACTGGCGAGCCTGTCAACGGTACAGTGCTTGGACGAGCGCCGTGTTCTCGTGCCTGGGTGAAGACTCCTAACCTTCCTCTGCTTTTTTGTTGTTTTAGCGGAAGCGGCGAACGCTGCGGCAATGGCCAAGGCAGATGCTGTTGCGGCTGCAAAGGCTCCGGGGGCAAACGAAAAGCTCTTCCTCAAGATCTATCTGTGAGTATCCGTGGACGGATCGCTTTAGCGTGGAGACACTCACACAATCTACTGTGTCGCAGGCCGAAGAGTGACGATTACACAGTCGTCGCTGTTGATAGCACGACGACTGGTCAGGACTTGCTCCCGACACTGAACAAGAAGCATCGTCTCCAGCTCTTCCATGACCAGTATGTGCTAAAGATCAGTGACGCGGATCGTGAACGGCTCGATCTCGCGAGCGACGAGATTGACATGCATACGAAGTTGCGCCCACTCAACATCCACGAGGCCACGCTGGCCACAAGTACGTTTATTTGCAATTTCTGCGTGTTGAAAACCAAGACTGCCAGCTAACGGCCTTGTGATTGTGTGCAGAGCAATACGCCGATGCGCCGCAGGTGCCCGTGACTGTGACCAACGTCGTGGAGGATTCCGCGAGTGTCGACAGCCGCGCTCGCCCGCCGCCGGAGACCTTCATGTTCAACGACGTGACCGCAGCCATGTTCAAAGAATGGCACGTCATCAAGAAGAACAAGTACGGCAAGAAGCAGCACCGTATGCTGGGTATCGATCTCAACAAGATCTACAACCGCAAAGTGGGCGAGCGCGTCATCAAGTCGCGCAACACCACGAAGATTGTACGTGCTCTCTTTACACTTACTGTGTGGCTAGTGTTTCTAACGGAACGTTTAATTAACGCAGGCGGAGCGTCCGATGTCCAGTATCGAGTGGGTGCGGTTCATGCAAGACCCGTCTGATTTCCAGATCTACTTCAAGGACAGCATCGAAGAGATCATCACCGACTACACGGCCGACTCGCCGTATGAATGCGGTAGGTGGTTATCATGGATGGATGAGTGGACGCGTCGGCCTGAACTAAATGTAGTTGTCCCGTGCGCACAGCCGAGATCGTCGCGAAGCTCAAGTACATTCTATCGAGACGAAAGCAGTAGAACTGAACGTGCTCGTGTCATGTCGTCGTCAATCGTTCTTCCTGCCAGACACCTCGTCCATTCGCCACGCAATCATCACAACATTGACAAACACACTGAACGGGAAATAGTTTCTTGCAAGGTGCACGTCTCAATTTGTTTACCTTTGGCTGTCCACAGTCCTACGCATGTCAGTGGGGTTCCAGCTGGGACTACGTCCGCATCCTTAACCACCACAGCAACTTCGTCGCTACTCGAAGAGCACTCGACATGCAAGTCCTTGTCCAATCCTGAAAGACCGATATCGTCTTCGCGGTCAACGCCGTGGTCAAGAGACCGACGCTTAGATCTTGAAGCCACGGCTCTTTCGGCGACCACGAGCACGCTCGAACTTGCGGCCCTTCGAGCGCACGTACGGCTTGACGTGGTCGTGGGTGTGGACCGACTCGAGGGTCGACGCGTGGCCGAAGTGCTTGTACACCTCACGAGCCGTCTTGCGGCCACGGAGGAGCACCGTGTTGGCGCCCTTCGGCGCGCGGAGCGCAAGCTGGTCGAAGGTGAGGATCTCACCACCGGCCTTGAGGATGCGGGCACGGGCGGCCTCGGTCACGTTCAGGGCGGCGATAGTGATCTTCGGGACCTCGAAGAGACGGATGTCGTCCGTGACGGTGCCGACGACGACACCGATCTTGCCCTCGTGCTCCTTCATGTAGCGGGCGACACGGGCGATCGAAATCGGCGCCTGGTTCGTGTTCGACTGATACAGACGCTTCAGGACGATGCTGTTGAACTTCGAGCCCGTACGACGCGCGAGAAAGCGGTAGAGCTGCAGAGGAGAATGGACGAGGTCAGTTGAGTCGGCATCACCCATCGAAAATGCTGAAGACGTCTTTCACGTACGCGGACAAGAAGGTTCAAGTACACATTCTTGGACTTCGGCGCGGTGCGGTTCTTCTTACCGACGACCTTGCCACCGGCAATGAGATCGATACCCTATGGACCAACGAACGCGTTAGCAAACCCTGTTGTCGACTCGGCATCTTTGCATCCAGTCGGCGTGGCTGTTGCGCCGCAGGCATGCGAGTGCAAGAGGAATCGGGGGCTGTTGGTTCGCCGAATACACGCGGACGGGATCAGAACCGGGTGACCACGAGTTGGTGTTGATGTCCTCCAGGACGAGACGAAGATACCAGCCGCATTGAGCACGGCGCTGCTGTTGCTGTGTATGACCTCGTGTTCATCCGCGCCTACAGTATGCCCGTTTCCATGCCTTTCATGGCTGACGTTGTTGTCTTATGGCAACCATCTCTCCGGTCGTCGCACGCTGCACCCTCGGCGTTCTGGATGCTCGCTGGTTATGGCGTCGTATCTCGCGTTCCCGTCCCTCGATCGCCACCGGCTCTTCGCGAGCACCTTGCGCTGCATTCCGCGCGTGCGATCACGCACCCTGCGCATACCGCGTCGCACCAACCACGCCGCCAGAGAGCGCTGCAGACACGTACCATGTTGTCTTTAAATTGATGGAGACGGCGCTGCAAGCGGACTGGGTTTCAAGCCGCGCTGATGAGGTCAAGCACTCGGTCCGCAATACTACTGGCCAATGGTGGTTGGTTCCGAGCAGCCCTCCATCCCCAGCCAATTCCACCCACGCCGAGCTCTCTGAAAAACCTCATGCGTGCCAACGAATGGCTCCTACCCAGTCGAAGGTTTTTAACTTTCTAGAGAGAGGTTTTTCAAAAGTCTATTGAGTGGTGGATCGACTGGGGTTAGGGACAATACACTCGATTAAGTACGATGTTGGCATTCCCACGAGGTTTGTGACATTCCCACTTCGCACCCTGTATTATCTGGTCCTAGCTGTCTATAACGGGGGTATCAAATGTGGTCCACGCGGTCATCTCCTGACTGGCAAAAAGGCACGCGCAAGTTTTTGTGTGACACGAGACAAGCACGTTGCATGTGGCGAGCGGATCAACCAAGTCCGTCCTCTCCTTCCGACATCCCCACTTTGATCGCCAACGCCGAGCACCTCAACCATGGCCGTGACGACTGCGCTGAAGATTCCGCTTGAGTATGCGCCGCCTGCGACGTCTTGACGATCTCCACAAGCTGAGAAAACTCTCACTGTGTTCTCCTACTTCCACTAGGCAAAAGCGCGTGCCGCTGTGCGAGCTGGACGCGTCCGTCGCGCGCGACTTGCCGATCGTCGTCGAGCGCCAGCAAGGCATCGACGTCTCGGGTCTGCAGCAGCGCATCCGCGCGGGCGGCAAGCAGCTCTGGGACCCGGCCCACCAGACCGACAACGTGCCGATCCAGCGCGCGGGCCACGACAAGTGGGGCATCGGCAAGGTCGTGTTCATCTTCTGCGACGACTACATCAGCAAGGTCTTCCATTTCCCGTGGTTCAAGCAGTGGAAGCACGAGCTCGAGAGCGTCTTCGCGCAGATCGGCATCCCGCTCGACCGCGTACGTTTATGTGTCGCGGCCACCGTGTGTGACGGAAGCTATCAGGCTCATGGGTACAATTATTGTCTAGGTGATCCGCTGCATTCTCGCCGAGATGCCGCCCGGATCGGTCGTGCCGACGCACCACGACACGGGTGCGTGGGTCGCCAAGTCGCATCGTATGCACATCCCGATCTTGACGGACCCGTCGATCGACTTCTCGGTCGGCTACAACGAGCACAACATGGTGCGCACCGAGTTCAAGCAAGGCAACCTCTACGAGCTCAACAACGCCAGCAAGCACCGCGTGACGAACCACTGGGACCAGCCACGCGTGCATCTGATCTTCGACTATGTCGAGCCGGAGTACCCGCTCACGCGCATGACGCTGAGCTCGGACATGGTCATCCACCAGACGCGCCGCACGCTGGACCTGGCCACGGACGCCGGCAGCCGCCCCTCCCCTTCGTTCATGATCATCGGCGTCCAAAAGGCCGGCACGACCTCGCTCTACGACTACATCACGCAGCATGACCTCGTGGTCGCGGCCAAGCGCAAGGAGACCCACTATTTCGACTGGCGCTGGAACGGCAAGCTGCCGACGATCTACTCGGTCGAGGGCGCGCAGAACCACTTGGAGTACTACTACAACTTTTTCGAGAAGGATGTGCTCCACAAGTTCCCGTCGCTGCTCACGGGCGAGGCGACACCCAGCTACTTGCTCGGCGGCAAGCTCGTCATGAAGCGCATGCTCAAGGTCATCCCCCACTGCCGCAAGATCCTCGTGACGCTGCGCGACCCTGTGGACCGCGCGTACTCGCACTATTGCATGACCGCCGACCCGGAAGGCAACGAGGCGCAGCTGCGGAACCGCGGCCACCACCACTTGAAAGGACGTTCTTTTGACCAGACCATCGACGACGAGCTCGCGGAGCTTGAGGCGCTCGGCGTGCACAGCGACATGAGCTTTGAGGACTTTGACGAGGCAGTGCTCAGCAAGGCCGTCACACACGACCATGGCGCGCACTCGTACGTTGTGCGCGGCCTGTACGCGCTGCAACTCATCGGCTGGCTCGAGGCGTACGGCAAGGAGAACGTGTTTGTGGTGACACTCGACGAAATGAAGGGCACCGACGGGCTCCACGCGACTATGGACCGCGTGTTCGAGTTCTTGGACCTGCCGCCGCATCGCATCGAAGACGCGTCGGCCAAGAACACGCGCAAGTACGACCCGATCTCGCCCAACACGCGCGCGAAGCTCGCGGCGTTCTACGCGCCGTACAACGTCAAGCTCAACGCGCTGCTCGGCCGCGACTTTGGGTGGAACGCCTAGATGCATGAGCTCAAACCACCCTTTTTTATACGGATATGCTCCTTTCGTTTTAGTACGGCTTGGAGGCTTTGCTACTTTTCAATAGAATCTCCGTTTCCGTTTGCTCCTGGAATCGCTGCTTCTGGAGGTCTATGGCCTTCTTGTCTTTGCTGTGCTTGGCGATTCGCTCGGCGGCCGCAACGTGCTTGGCCTCGCTCTGGCAAAGGAACAGCAGGTGCTGCAGCTCCTGTGCGTGGGCACGCAGCTTGTTGTACTCGCCCTGGACGACGAGCTGCTCGTACGCCCGTCGCCACTCGCTCTGCTGGGTTTCGAGGGCCTCGTGTTTCGCTTTGCGCTTGGTGATTTTGTCGCGGAGTTGCTCACACGCAGCGGACGAAGGCGACGACGAAGCCTTCGGACGCGTACTGCCAGACTCTGCCTTGGCCACGCGGTCGCGCAAGACCGTCGCTGTGATCTGGAGCTGCGTCAGCTCTTCGTGCGCCTGGAAGATCGCGTACTGCTCCTCTTCTTCCGTCGACAGCTCCATCGCCTGCTTCTTACTTCGCATCTCGCGGCCCGCGTACGCCGCACCCGCGGGCGTCGCGCGGTTTGCCGCCATTTTCGCGTGGAACGCGCGCTTGGCCTCGATGAATTGCCACTTGCGGTGGAGCTCCAGGATCTCGGCTTCGAGCTGTGCCTCCTGTTTACTGAGCTCTTGACTTTGGTCCTCGAGTCGACGCTGTTCATTTTCGAAGCTCGCTGCTTCTTGGAGTAGCTCGCGCAGTTTTTGTTTGTGCTGTTTAACGGCAGGATCCTTACCGCCTTCATCTTCCTTCTCATCGTCATCGTCATCACTCCCGAGCAGTTGCTCCAGTCTTGCCGTGCTGCTGCTGCTACTACTCGCCATCGGCGTTGTCGCGGGCCTCGTCTTTTCTGTCGCGCGTCGCAGACAATCGCGGACATGTGTGTCCTTGGTGTTCATGGCGTCGAGGCGCTGCAGGTGGCTTTTGATCGTGAAGAGCTTGGCCTTCCAGTCGGCCACCTGCGTTTGCAGCGCCATGACTTGCTCCACGACCTCGTGTTGCTGGTGGTATTTTGCCTGCGCCTTCTCCAACAGATAATCTTTTTCCTGTCTCCACACACGGCGCTTGTCGGCGCCGTGGGCCTTGTCCTGCGCCTTGTCCTCGTCCCAGTCGAGTTGGCCAACTTTCGTGCCTTTCGCTTCTTTTGCTGGTGCGCGGCGCGCGTGGCCAACCCGCCCGGCTCGCTCTATGAGGCGCTTGCCCATCGACTTGTTCTCCTGCTTCACGTAGTCGACAAACTTGGTGCGGTTGATGGCCGACGACGCCTTGTGAGACCGCGGGGGCGCCGTCTTGACGGCGACAAGACCTGGCTTGGGCTCGCTCTTGACGAGAGGCGGCTGGTGGTTCAGTTGCTGCCGCCGCGCGGTGATCGCGCCGGCCTCACGATGCTGCTCGGCCATGCGCTTGGCCATGGCCTTGTTTTCCTCCTCCAGCTTCTTTTCAAACTTACGGCGGTTGATCTCGCTGCTACTTTGGTGGGAACGGCCCGCCTTTGGCACCTGCGCGCCGCGGGTGGAACTCGCCGATTTTGGGTGAGACTTGGACAATGACGCAATGGAGGAGGTGGCGGCAGGACGTGAGGCTCGAGTCGTCTCTGGCTGGCGCAGGTCATTGGCTGGTCTAGCCTTGGTCGCAGCGGTCGTCGGACGGCGATCTACGGGTGGATACTCTGGCTGAAATTGAAACTTGATGGCCAGCTCGGCACCGCCACCCATGGGCTTGCCTTGACGAGACTCTAGGGGCACACGCTGGATCATTTGGATACAGGGCGTCGAGCCGCCGTGACCGTGTAACAGCTCGCGCATGAGCTCATGGAGCGATATGCTCGCCTGGCCGAGAAAGTCGGCGCGCTTGGATGCGCCTTGGTCCTGGTGGTACACGCTGAACAGCATGTCGCCCTTGAGCTGCTGCCACGCCGGTTGTACGTCGTGATTGCCCGTGGTCGCGAGCATGGGCGGGATAACTTGCAGCTGGAACAGACCGTCGAGCTGACTGGACGAGCCGCCCCATGACGAGGCATATGCGTCTTCGTCCTCCTCTCCACCCAGATCATTCCACAGTGGGTGGCTTGTGCCGACCACGGCCAGCGTGGCGGCGAGAGTCTGTTTGCACCGCAGCATAAGCGTGTGCGACTGCCGGCGGCCGACAGTTGCGTCGCCGCCGCTGCCTGCTTCCACAAAGGCAACGCGCGTAAAGGCGCTCGGCTCCTCGGTCTTGCTCACACGCGGCAGATTCGTCGCACCCACGACGACGCCTCGCAAGACGCCGCGGTACGGAAGTGCTCTCCGAACATCCACGCCCATAGTCGTTTTGGGGCGTACAGTGCGAGATGGCAGCTCGTACGTGATAGGCGCTTCACTTAGCGCCACGGATCTCGTGTCGTCGTCGTCGCCGCCGGGTCCTGGGTCGCGTTCCTCCTCCTCTGAATTCGTGTCTTCGTCATTGTCGTCGTCTCTCCGCAACACCACAGGCTTTGGATATCCGCCGGCGGGTTCGCGATCCAGCTCTTCAGCCTCACCGCCGTCTTCATCATCGTTTTCGCCCATTCCCTCGGCTCCCACCCCCGCGGCGTCGCCTCCAGCACCCTCTTCGTCGTCCGTCTCACTACAGTCGTCGTTATCCGATCCGGGCGGCTCCATCGCACGCGGCGTCGCCCCTCGAGTTACGACGGTCTTATCGTTCCCACCCATTCGTGCCGAGCCCTGGCAATGCTCTTTTTCTTTTTGCTCCTGTTCTTGGCTATCGGCGTCGCTGTCTTCGTCGCCGCTGTCGCTCTGCTGGCCGTCAAAACGGTAGCTCTCGTGGAGGCCTTCCCAGCGCTTGTCGCCGTCGTCATAGACCACGTAGTAGCCCTGCGACGGACTGAACTGCTGTACGACGCCCGAGAACCACGCGGTCTCATCGGTCCAGTACACGTGGATGCGCTGGCCCACGCGCTTGGCGCCCATGGCGCATCGAGCGAGTTGGATCTAGGGGTCTGATAGTCATCCTCCACACCGACCCCACGACCTTTCGCCGACTTCTGGCCTGGTGAACATAACTGAGGCTCACGGTATCAGCTATTCGGACAAAGAGATATGAGATGACTATATCAGTACTAAAATAGTTCAGGTTTAGTACAATGGCTACATTTGGCCCAGGCATCTTTGCTGTGACGTCTATTCTTGCAGTAGGCGTCGTCGCTAAGATAAAAGATAGCTCCGGCTCGGTCTATCTGATCAGAATGGAAGCCGCCGCCAGTCAAAGAGGAGCTATCCGTGGATCGGGATTGCTCCCTCCCTCTTCCTCCTCCTCGGATACCGGCAGCTGACTTTACTTTGTTTTGGGGCTCGTGGGCGATCTTGTCTTCCTCCGTTCTGAGCCCTGTCGACCCGACGGCCTGGGGCCCATCGTCGTCGGCAGTGCCCCCACTCACTTGGCCTTTTGCACAAGACCGAGCCACGCACAACGGCAAGAGAGAGAGACAGAGAAAGCTACCCCCTCGACCAATTATGGACTTCTCACAGCGCATGAAGGACCTGATCACGCCGCCGGCCGCGCCCAATGTGCGCCCGAGCGCCATGACGACGTCGGGCGGCCCCGCGACCGTGGTTACGCACCACAGCAGCGCAACCACGATGGCGCCTCCACCGCTGGACGCCGTGATGGATCTGTCGGAGCGAAAGGGTGCGCTGCGCCGCGCGCCGATCAACGAGCAGGCCGTCGAACCGGGCGATCTGGGTTCGAGCGCCCACGTGCGTGTACCCAAGAACAACCAGACGCGCGCCATGATCACCAAGGCGCTCAAGAGCCACTACCTCTTCAGCTCGCTCGAGCAGAGCGAAGTGGACGAGATGATCGACGTCATGGCCATGGTCACTGTGCAGGCCAGCGAGGACGTGATCGCGCAGGGCACACCGGGCAACTGCTTCTACGTGCTCGAGAGCGGCGCCTGCGACATCGTCGTCGACGCCCAGCTCGTGGGCAAGTACGCCAACGGCGACGCATTCGGCGAGCTGGCGCTGCTGTACAACTGCCCGCGCGCCGCGACGATCCGCGCCACGACCGGCTGTATTCTCTGGTCGGTCGAGCGCACGATGTTCCGCAAGATCATGGCGACCACGGCGTCGGCCACGCAGCTCGCGCGCGTCAACTTCCTCAAGAACGTCGAGCTGCTCCAGCGCCTGAGCAACAACCAGCTCCAGAAAGTCGCAGCCGCGCTCAAGCTGCAGCGCTTCAACGACGGCGAGTACATCATCCGCCAGGGTGAGGAAGGCAACACGTTCTACATCATCGTCGAGGGCAAAGTGCGCTGCACGTCGCGCGGGCTCGGTGCCGACGCGCAAGAGAAAGAGCTCATGATGCTCTACCGCGGCAACTACTTTGGCGAGATGGCGCTCATGCTGAACGAGCCGCGCCAGGCCAACTGCATTGCCGTCGGCAGCGTCGACTGCTACGTCATGGACCGCACGTCGTTCACCAAGCTGCTGGGCCCGCTGCGCTCGCTGATTGACCGTCAGATGCGCATCCGCGTGCTCCGCAGCGTGCCGCTGCTGTCGTCGCTGACCGACGACGAGCTCGACATTCTCGCCCACGCGCTCAACGTCGTCTCGTACGAGGACAACACCAAGATCATCAAAGAGGGCGACGCCGGCGACACGTTCTTCATGATCTCGGACGGCAAAGTCTCAGTCCGCAAGTCGGGCCACGAGATCATGCAGCTCCGCTCGGGTGAGTTCTTTGGCGAGCGCGCGTTGCTCGCGAACGAGCCGCGCGCCGCGGACTGCGTCGCCGTGGGTCGCGTCGAGTGCCTCACGCTGCAGCGCGACGCGTTCGAGCGCCTGCTGGGCAAGCTCGACCACATCATGCAGCGCGAGATGCAGCGGCAGCAGATGATGCAGCAGGCCGTGCTGGGCCGCATGGCCGTCACGCCGCGCGTTTCGCCGGATGCGTCGGCGGCAGCGCCGGCCCAGAAGAAGTATCTCTTCAAGGACCTTGAGAAGATCCGCACAATCGGCACAGGCACGTTTGGCCGCGTGATCCTCGTGCGCCACCGCCCGACGAACCAGGCGTTCGCGCTCAAGTGCATGCAAAAAGCCAACATCGTCGAGACCCACCAGCAGAAGAACGTGCTGTACGAGAAAGGCATCATCTCCGAGTGCGACCACCCGTTCATTCTCAAGCTTCACGATACGTTCGCCGACCAGAACCAGCTCTACATGCTGTTTGAGCTCGTGCAAGGCGGCGAGCTCTGGTCACTACTGTACGAAAAGGCCTTCAAAGTGCCCAAGGGCGTCTGCGGCGCGTTCGACCTGCCGGTCGCGCGCTTCTACGCCGCGAACGTCGCCGAGGCGCTCCACTACCTACAGCGCATGCAGGTCGCGTACCGCGACCTCAAGCCCGAGAACCTCGTGATCGACAGCGCTGGGTACCTCAAGGTCGTGGACTTTGGCTTCGCCAAGCACGTGCCGTACCACAAGAATGGCACGCTCCAGGAACGGTCGTTCACGTTGTGCGGCACGCCCGAGTACCTCGCGCCCGAGCTCGTGCTCAACAAAGGCCACGGCAAGGCCGTGGACCACTGGGCGCTCGGCTGCCTGCTCTACGAGCTCATCGCCGGCCGCACGCCGTTCCAGCACAACGACCAGAACAAGATTTTCGAAAAGATTCTGCAAGGCCGCCAGTTCATCAAGTTCCACCCGCGGTTTGACCCTGACGCCAAGGACCTCGTGCTCAAGTTGCTTGAGCCCAACCCGGCGCTGCGCATCGGCTCGCTCGCCGGCGGCATGCAAGACGTCGTGAACCACCCGTTCTTCACGAATGCCAAGTTCGACTGGCAAGCCATGGTCAAGAAGACCATCAAGGCGCCGTACATGCCGCAGATCAAGGACTCGTTTGATTCGGGCAACTTCGACGCGTACCCGGAGGACACGAGCGTGCGCGCGTACCACGGCGCTGATGTCTTTGAAGGCTTTTAAAGCACACACACCCAGTGCTACCGTCGGACGGTGCGTTCGCATGCAAAGGATAATACAATGCAATAGAGACCTTTCCTTTTTTATAAAGCAGATTCCATGCTGAATGAGACTTGTGTTTCACTTGCGCACGGGCGTTGCGGATGCTCGCGTGGGTGGTGGCTTGCTGCGTTGCATGTTGAAGGAGTCCCAGTATTCGCGCGGGAAGATCTTGTCGCGATACCCTGTGACAGCAAGCGGTGCTCGTCCGTCGCTGTTTTCCGATTCCTGCAGTCAAACATCAGTCTTCGGAATCCTTCAAAAGTATGTCAGAAGTCCAGCCACTCACGGCATCGTCCATCGCGTCCTCCAAGAGCGACGAGCTTTTCGCCTGTGGGAAATACACGCACACAAACGGGTGAGGATCCCTGGTAACCTTGGCAAAGTGCGCAAAAACAACGCCAACCACGGACTCGACTGAACGCGTAACTGTAGTGGACCGCTGTGCTCCCACCCGAATCTGTCTGCTTGAGGTCTTCTTTTGTAGCGAACTTAAGCATCGCATTCATGATCAACGGCTGCCGTGCGCAACGCGCAACCAGTTAGCCACCTCTTAGATGGCAACAGATCCGCGAATACCAGTACTAAGCAGTCCACGTACCGAGTCGATGGAGGCGGCCAGCATGAGCGGAGAGATACCCCACTTGTCGCCGATGGCCACACTGGCACCTTCCTCCAGCAAAGCCAGGACGATCTGTTTGGTCTCTTGACTCGAACGTGAATGGTTCATGGACTTGGGCGCAGCTCGCCTCTTTGTGTCGTGCTGGATGCTTTCGAGATATGGCTCAATCTAAGACTCAGTTCCACGGGTCACATCGTACCGACGCCACAAGTCCCAGAGAAAGCTGTGTTGTACCGCCAGGTGAAGTGCTGTGCGCTTTGTGAGCGGCGTTTTGTCGTGGACAGAGACATGGCGGGCACGTTCTCGCTTGCTCAGGGACCGATACTGCTGGAGTTCATGTCGCACTTCGTTCACGTCACCCCGACGGACGCTGTACCATAAATTCTGTGGGGATCTCGTCAGTGACAGTTATGGAGAAGAAGACAGCACAGTGTTCACGTACATCTAGGCCACCCCGAATGGTGCCGTCGCCCCTGGTCAAAGCCTTCGGCAGTCTTCCGTGGTAATCCTTCGCAAACCTCCACATGGGGCACTGCGCGTCCCACCAGCCGAGAAAGCGGACCATCTCGTCAAGCCCGTGGTTGACTACGTAGGCGGACAAACAGGCACTAGTTGTGGGAGACGCCCTTCTACGGTAGCTTCGCCACACGGGGGGATATCCATACCTGCGATGTGGAGTGCGCAGCCACCTGTTTTGTCGACAGTCGACGGATCGCAATTCGCTTCGAGTAGGAACCGAGCAAGTCTGACATTCCCCGCTCGAACAGCGGCCAGAAATGGCGTGTAGTGGTCTTCGTCGGAGATCTCGAGCTTTGCACTGCGATCACACAACAGCGTCGCGAACTCGACACATTGGCTGGCGTTGCTGCTGTCGTCGACCATTGCTGCGATAGAGAACTGCTCAACCTGCTCCGGGGGTTGCATCGCTACGAGATGAAGCGGCGAGCGTCCGTGGAGCGAAGTCGCGTTCACGTCGGCGCCACTCGCGAGTAAGAGTTCGGCGATCTCCAAGTGGGCAATGGAACTGTGCACTTGCGCTGCGCAGTGCTGTCATACACAAACGGGTGTTCAGTTGGCCGAGGTGATAGTGGTGTGAACTAGTCAGTAACTGGCGACTTGCATGGAGTGGCGTCCAGCCGTCCGAGTCTCGTTCGTGGATGCTGGCGCCTCGGTCGATGAATTGCCGGACGGCGTCGACATTGCCGTAGACAGCAGCCTTGTGTAGCGACGTCCACATGCGGGTTCCCGATGGCGCGGATCCCGTGGACAACGCACCACTCTGAATGGGGCACTTTGTGAGAAACTGCATACTGAGACCACCGTTCGATGGTTTCGTAGCGTCCTTTCTGGAGCGTGGAGCCGAGTCACAGTCTTCAAGCAGCTTAAAGAGCACACGCTGAGTTGAGTGAGACATTCGCAATTGCGTCAGTCGATCGATGTCGCCCACAGTGAGGGATTCGCCAAAGCCCAAATGGGAAAACCACAGAGTGACCGCCTGTGTGTTGTCAGCCATCACCGCATACATGAGCGGGTCTCGCGCAAACACATCTTGTTCGTGGTTGCGAGGTGTTAGGCAGGCTGGCTGGTAAGGACACTGCAGGACCGTGTGGAAATAGAATACTACGGACCTTTGCGGAGCAACTCCACACGGTGTGACTTGAGTATCTTTGCAAGCCCGCGGCTCACTTGTACAGGCGAGACGTGGTGATTGAGCGCGCTCTGGAGAAACATAGAAACCGGGTTACCGCATCCGCAACCATATTTAACGTGCGCTACGTTAGGTTCACTCACGTAATGGAGAAATGAGCGTCCGTTGTGGTCGTAGGCATGCAGCCCCGCGAGGTATGCGCTCGTCAGCTCCTGCGCGGAGGATGATTGAATCTCTTGAACACTCGGAGGGATCCAGTCCGATTTGTTTGGTGAGCTCCGCTGGTCCCCTTTCCACCTATCCCACCAAGCGAAATATACGTCAACATATTCCACACACATATCAAACTCATTCCAGCCATGTGACGCACTTGCCGAGCCGCCGTTGCTTTGACGCGATCGAAGCAATTTGGCGGTCGCTTTCTTGCGTGAGGAAGCACGAGATGAAATCAAAAACGACTGCTTGAATCTCCGGAGATCTAGACAGCGCCGCGTAGTGGTACATCGTCCGTTCTTCGGTGTCTCGGACGCCCAGCACGTCGTGCGGAGCCATGTGTCTCAGAATGTGGGTCAGTAGATCCACATCTTTGACCAGAATCGCGTGGAAGAGGTCGTGCTTAGATGTCGGTGGAACAAATATGCGCTCTTTCGCCCTATCATTTGCAAACACACACAACAAACGAATCATGAGCACCACCTAGCCGCTCATTAGAGACTATCATGAGACCGTCAGGAGGAAGCCTTACTTGAGAACTGCCTTGCTCTCGTGCTCGTCGCCGCCATGGTCGTACAAGTCGTCGACGTCCATGGCCTCTTTCTCTTCTGGCTCACCATCTTCGTCATCGGGCTCCATACACGCGAACTCCGCCATGCTATCGTCGTCACTGCTGCTGCCATTCGATCGACTGTCCGCTTTCTCCCCCTGATGGATGGCTTTCTCCATGGTCGCATCGTCAGCCGCAGTACCCGAGGTCTTGGACGCACTGTCAGCTCGCGCTTCCTCTGCCTTGGGCTCGCTCAGATCTACTTCCTTCTTCTCTTCTCCTCTGTTCGCGACAGAGCACTCTCCATTTTTTTTGTCTTGTCTGTCATTCTGTGTCTGTGATGACGCTCCGAGCGACGCGAGCGCGAGCGGTGCCGGCCGTTTCGCCATACTCCCGCTCCGGAGCTTGTCGAGAGAACTGTGCGCAGCCGCCGACGCCGACGGCAGCAGCACCGATTTCTTTGCGAATGCCGCGAGCGCCGACATCTCCGCAGGCGGCTTCGCCACCGGAGTCAGTGCGCCGCCCACGACGCCCACCAACCCGTCGTCCAGGGTGCGCACCGACGATTTGAGTGGCTTGAACGCCGCGCCTGGGCCCCCAGCCGCCGTCGACGACGGCATGGCGCTGCCATCGAGTGGCTTATTATGCGCAAACGCTGCCAGCGCCGACGTTGACGGTGGGCGCGCGCGCTTCCCATTGCCACCCAGTGGCACCAGCGGCGTCATCTCTCCCCAGAATTGCAGGTTCACGGCCCCCTTCACGCATACCTCGCTTCTATTGGGGATGCTACGAGAATGATGATCAAGACTTCAACATAAATGCCTCTTCCCCACTTATGTTGCGCTGGTGCAACGTGGCGTCGGTGTCTTTTGGGGGAACTGGAAGGGAAATCTTTCCGCCCACCGCAAACGGCAACTTGCGCAGGCAACATGACGCGCGCAACGATCGCGGCGGCGCCACCGGCGCGAGACGAGAAAGCGCGCGCGGCGCGTAGAGACGAGCCAGCCGACCCTGGCGGCGACGGCGTGCTCGTGGACCAATTCACGCGCGAGTTCCAGGCGCTCGTGAAGCAGACCAAGGACGCGCAGTACGACGCCGTCGGCTCCAGCGACACCGCGTTCAGCGCCGACGGCGACGCGCAGAGCGAGAAGCGCTGTGTTGCGCACTACGGAGTCGTGGGCCAGAAGCTGCTGGCGCTCGTGCGGCGCCTCGTGGACCGCACGCACGACCTCGCGGTCGACAAGAAGGCGGGCGTGCTGCTGCTTTTCGGGGACAAGTTGGCGGCGATCCACGAATTCCAAGCGGCCGACCGGTACTTGTACAGCGAAGTCGTCGCGCTTTCAACAGCAGCGCAAACGCAAGATGGAGACGGCGGCCATGAGCCATGTCGAGCGAAGGACGACGTGTTCGTGCGCGCGGTGTTTGGCCAGGCGACCTGTCGCGTTCAAGTCGCCAAGCGAGCCGACCCGTTTGTGCAGTTCCCCGGGACGCTAGAGCGGCTGCTTGGTGCACTGCAGTTGATCCAGCACGGCATGGAAGTTGCGGTCGAGCTCGAGGGCGCGACGCCCCATCAGTACGCATGGCTACTGCTCAACGGCTCGGTTCTCATGTACAGTGTCGCGCGTCCGCTGCAAACGTTGGGCGTTGAACGCGAGGTGCTCGTCTACTTCAAGTGGTGTCTTCTGTGTCTCGAGTCCACAGTGATGCTGTGCACGACCAGGTACATTATGTGGCGACTGCAGATGTATTTGGCTGTGTGCGAGTGCCTCGAGCGCTTAGCAGCGAAGCGCCCCAAGAAATCTGTTGCTCACCTCCAGTCCGCGTTGGCGTGCGGCGAACACGCCGTGCAAGCAGTCGCGAGGCTACGAAAGGAAGAAGAAATGGATATCCCGCTGACCAAGGCAGTGATTGCAACGCTCCGCGACGCCGAGTCCATCTCGAACGCTCTGGTCGCCAGATTTCGTTTGATCGCGAAAGGTGAAGTCTTTGGCCGGAAAGCGATAGAAGGCCTTCTCGGCCTTCAAGATACCCGAGATCGCGTGCGACTTGCAGTGGATGTTTTAGACAAGTCAGTGCAGAGCTCGGCCGATCAAACGGCTGCGAGCGAGTTGTTTGAATTCGCCCTGGACTTGCTGCGGCCCATCATTGAGCCTGTGCTCGCCTCGACTGACGTGGAAGGTTTGGAAAGTTCACTCATGCGAACGCTCGACAGCCAGTTACCTGTTTCTCTCCATCTCACGTTGATCCGCCACGCGTGTCGTCTCAAGAACACTGAAGGGGGAGGACCGCTGCTCGCAGTGGCAAAACTGCGCTGTCGAGCAATGAAAGATGTGGGCGCGATCCAGTCTGAGTTGAACGTCTGGAGTGCTCTCCTTGATTTGGACCGACCGGCAAAGCCAGAAATGAGTGAAACCATCGATCTTGACAAGTCAGTCCAGCGTGAACGCATCGTGGTGACCGCTCAAGTGGTGAAAGCCTTCGTTACTCAAATCAACGAAGCTCTGCCGATAACTCTACGAGACCTTTTGATCCGCACGGCTCTGCGCGTATGGACAGAAGGAGCGGTCGAAATCATCAGGCAGCTTGATGATTCACCCAAGCCAGAATATGCCGATCTCGACCCACTGCTGGTGAGCCAAGGAGTTCTCTTGACTGAAACCGTATACGCAGTTCTACGAATTGTCGACTTCGAGGATATGGTCACTCTTGGTGAGGTGTCCATGCGCTTGAGCATTCTTCTCATCGTGCAAGAAAATCGACGGAAAGCCATCCGTACGCTGCGAGACTTCCTGGTGCTTGTCAACGCATTTCGGGACAAGGTTGTTGGGGGCTCCAACCACTTTGACGCCAGTTTGAGCAACACAAACGAAAACTCGTTCTCACATGCGTCCTTCTCCTTCGACTTGGATCCACGACTTGGCAAGTCTGACTGTCACCACAACGAAAGTTCGTCGTCAACATTTTCTCGGCAAAGCGTCGGTGTGAACGGAACAGGCTCTCAATTGGGAAGTCTGCATCAGGAGGTGACGTGCATCCAAGTTGATGCAATGCTGGTGATATTCCAGACTGAACTCGACGAAGCTGCAATGATAGATGCAATCGAGCGTGAGGTCGCATCGACTACGTCCGCGCGGTCGATCACTACACGAAGATCCTCCATGTTGGCGACAATTGAAGCTGCGCTTCAGAAAGAGTTCAAGGCAAACCCCTACGCTAGTACGCTGCTCAAGATCCAACTTCTGCGGCGAGCCACTGAGACGTCCAACCGGAAGGCAGAGCTCGTTGACGAGTGTTTCAAGCTTCTCAGTCGCGCAGACGCTCAGGAGCGTGAACTGAACAAGAAGATGGAAGAATTTGCCGCCCACGATACCACCTCCCTCGCAGAAACGTCAACTCCACCCGCCCCAAGAATCATTCGTCGCTGTTCAAGTGCAATCACAGTCGATATCATTCCCTTCAAGCCTTCCAATGCAGCAGCACGGCGTCGCACCATTGCGTACTACATGGTATTTGGCAAACCTGCCGGTGCAGGGACGGATGTCTCACTCAACAACGCAGATTATCCTGGAACGGGGGAGCCACTGTACGCTCCAGTACTTCGTGTGACTGTGTCTGGTCTTGAGCCAAACACAAACTACGTCTTTGCGGTTGCAGCATTCGATCAGCAAGGTGAAGTCATCCAAGCTATTGGAGAGACAACCAAGCCAGTTGTCGCTCTCAACCCCTTGCCGCTCATGGCTTGCTATGGCTACCTCGCGCAAGTGTGCTACCAACTAAAACTCATGCAACCAGCACGCAAGGCCGCCATGCAAGTATACGACATCATCGTCTCGAAAGAATTTGAGAATCGTCCAGGATGGGCATCCAATTTCTTCTATCGCCATGCACTGAAGCGAGACGTCATCGCTCGGTGGCCGATTCCGCTTCTTGATCTTGCAGTGCAATGCATTCTTGTCTTGTGCGATGCGGAAGACGGCGAAACGTTGCGCGACGGACAGCTTACAAGTGACGGCCTCATCATACGAGGAAGGCAGATTGCCACGCTGGAGGCAAGCAAGATGATTGCTATTGGCTTGGAGATCGCGGGTGCGGCAGCTGACTTCGAGCAAATTCGACAGCTGTGCTTCAAAGGATATCGAATCTTGCTGCCACTGCTGCACCTCGATGACTCGAGCGCGTTGGCATTCGCAGCTCTCTCGACGTTCTACCAGGTGAGACTTTCCTACCATCCTCTTCTCTCGTCAACCACGAGACCGGTCACTAACCTCTGTCTGATTAGGCGCTATGGTGTATCCCGACTGACCTGTGGGACACCGATGCTCGCAGCATCGCAGCACGCATTGCGTTTGAGCTGATGCATATCGCGTGGCGCCACCATCATCTTGTGGACGCCGCGTACAGCCAAGTTGTCAAAGTGAAAGACTGCAGTGATGACTCTCAGTCTCTCAAACGCGCGTCGATGAGCAATGAGTTGGCTTTCCTTTTGGACAGTATCGCTATCGCAGAGTGCTCGATGGGGCGGCCACTCGCTCCTTCTTACTCGGATTCACGACCCTCTACAGCTATTACGACACCACCACACACAGGTAAACCAACTGCGCAAGCTTCAAGTACTGCTGGGAAAGCACCCCCACCGGCTGCAGCAACTACTCCGCAAGCAACCCCGCGAGCACCTGAGGAGATGCAGCCTCCTCGCATAAGTGAGCTCATGTCTCAGTCGAAATTGAATGTACGAGAAGCGTTCAAGATACTCGAGCCCTTCATCAAGACCAGCCGCGACAGCCTTGAGGTCTTCTGCAAAATCTGTCACTGCGCGATCGACGTTGGCGACGAAGGTGCTCTAGACGAGTGGATGCCACTTCTGAAAATCAGTGGTAAGCTGGGAACAAAGTGCAAGGAAACCCTCAAGAGTGTCGGACTAGGACAACTCCTACCGGCGCCAACGCCCGCACCGACTGCCATCACATCGGCACCAAACACAGCTCGATCGAACGCCAAGACTCCTCGCGCTCCAGAAGCGGCCGCTCAGAGCACGTCAGCTGATGCCACCGCGCCATCCCAGAGCGTCCCAACACCCGAATCTGAACTCGGCGATGACGACGGGTTTGTGTATACGTGGTGTGGTGAGCTCAGCTTCATTGAAGCTATGGCCCAGGTATGCTAGTTTTGTCATCTGGATGGATCGTGCTCAGATGACTCAAAGACTTGCAACGTTTGTGGTTCTCTCCAGTTTCGCAAGCTTGCTCGTTACAGAGCAGACCACGGGAACGTAGACTGCACGCGAGGACCGCGATTCGATTACGCGTTTTCCATCCTCAACGGGGAGACAGTGAATGCTAATCCCATCGACACGACCACGAAAGACGACGCGAGCTCTTCGCCTGAAGGTGGCGAAGCCAGCTTGAAGGAGATGCCTCAGAGTCTAGATGAACATGATGCCGGGCTCGAGATCTTCCGTCGCTTTACATCGCACATGGCTGTGAGTTGCCGGCTGTTCAGTCTCGCGCGCGCATGGCAGGCGCTCCAAACCGCTGCCCAGCTCGCTGCGAACTCGATATGGTTGGCATGGGTCTCACCCGAAACGTTGGGGCTGCCGGAGAACGCAAGCGCCTTGGATGAACTCACGGTCTGTGTGGACTCTCTTCTTGCCATGATCGAGATTGTGACATCTACGCTCAAAGACGAACAATCCGGAAAGACGACCACAACCCTTACTCCCGAATCTGAAGCCTCGAAAGTCTTGACCACCACATACAATCACACGATGTCGTTGGCGTCGACGGCAATCGTCGTATCCGCCATGAGCTCACTGAATGCTGACCAAACTTGGATCGCGAATCTACTCGAGTTTGTGATCTTGGCGCTCTTGGCTGCGAAGCGCTGGTACAAAGTTGTGCAGATCGGCAAGAAGTATCACCGTCTGAGTGGTGAAGGCACGCGGTTCTCCGAGAAAATGACTCCACTCCTCGTGTACGCGCAGCAACAATATCTATCTGTGCAAACAACGCGCTTGGAGTCGGCGCAAGCAGAATTGGCTACGTTTGTGAAGGCTTTCAACGACACTGAAGCCAAGAAGAAAAAGAAGAAGTCTCGACTGGTCGTGGAGGAAGTCTTGACCTCGGAAGAGATCGAATTTCGCAGCAAAAAAGAGGAGATGGACCGCCAGATCCAAGAGCTTGCCCGAGAGCAGAGCGTGCGACAGAGAGAGTTCGACGCTCTCAAGCAGATACATGACGTGGTCTCACGAACGACGAACAAGTGCAAGCAAGCGCTCGACAATTGCCACAATCTCGTCGAGAAATATCGCCGCTGTGGAGACTCAAGCGTCAAGCAGCAGCAAATCGTGAGCGCGTTCCATCATTGCGCAGTGCTTTCCCGCCAGAAACGGCAAAGGCGTCTTGTGGGGAAAGCGTTGCAGGAGCTTGGCGATTTCCTCTGGGAACGCGGCGAAGTAGCGTCTGCGGTGAAGGCATGGAACGAAGTCATTGACAATGCCTTCAACGCTCTCCACGCAACCACGTGCTGGAGAGAGATCATCGGACTTCATGCGGAAGAACAACCGACCACATCTGATGCACTCATCGAGGGCGAAGGTCTGTGGATTTGCTTGGAGAGCTGCATCGCCATCGCAAAGCTGATAGTTTTCGACTCACCGTCGGGCACACCAACTCTCGAGCTCGCTCGCATGGCGGCGGCGACCTTCACGCGCATCGTCACCAAATGCTCTCTTCATCACCCTTCGCGATCGTTCTTGTACGGTTCCCAGCAGCTGTTTTCGCAGATCTGGCCTGGTCGAGAACTTTTGGTGGACGCAGAACGCCTCGATGCTCCTCGCTTTGCGATGATGCTGTCAGTGACGACCCAAACACTCTTGCAGTACGAGCATCCTGTCGAGGCCATGCCCCTGATCGCAGCCTACGAGTACTTGTCCACGCAGTGCTTCGAAGATACCGATCACGCTGCGAACGCGCGTCGACTGCGCTTAGACGCACTTGTACAATGTGGGCGCTTCCACGAAGCGTTTGAGGTGCTCGCCGTTTTGTTGACAGGGATCACGATCGGTCGAGACGACAAGCCCCGACAGCCGAACACATTGATCACCAAGCTGCAGTTTCGCGACGATAAAGCGATCAAGGACCCATCGAATAGGGATGCGCTCTCGTGGCTGGCCTCCCTCGACGTGCGAAATGTGCTCGGAGACTTGACAGCGCTGGAGTACAAGCCCATGACTGCACGACTCATTCTCGTATCCATCTTGAAGCTTATTGTGGCCCTCGCTCAGCGAGAGCCCGTCGAAGAAGAGGCGACACTGCGACAGATCGCCTCGAAAATGGTGAGCTCGATCAGCGGTATACTGATGGAGGCTCTGGAGCAGCAGCTCGACGGCGTCTCAACTTCAGCATCGCCAAATACCAAGACAGCTGCCGTCGCCTGGGAAGCTATGACGCTTCATCACACCCGTGCAGAAGTTCTCCTTCAGCAAAGCATAGTCGCTGCAAGCGGAGGTCAGTGGGCGGCAGCTCACGAGTCGTGCTTGCAGTCCATTCAAGTTGCTCTTCAGTCGCGAAGTGCCGTTGGCGAAGCAATGAAATCACTCCATGTGAGCATCTTGCCGCTCGACTGTGACTTGCCGCCTGCATTGGTGTACAAACCATCCACACTCGTTGTGCGTGCTCGATTACTCAGTGTGAAGGTGGACATGTTGCTCGGCAAATACTCCCATGTCGTCGAGCAGGTCCAAACTGCTATTGATGAGGCTCGCTCGAACGACGAGCAAGCGCATTTCGTGCGCCAGCTGGAGCTGTTTCGAGCCTCAGCTCGTGCGTTGCGAGGGTCTAGCTCTGCGGCAGTGCGTGAGCTATCTTCACTCCGCGACGCTTTGATTTCGAGTCACTCGTGTGAGTCTTTGCCGTACGTGGAACTGCTACGTTCCCTCGCTTATCTGGTACGCAATCAGGCAATGCAGAGCCATAACAGTTCGCAGTCGCTTCAACAGGCGTTGAGTTTGCTTGAGGAGGCCGAAGAGAAGCTTGATAGCGTGCTTCGTCGTGATGGGTGGATTGGTGTCGACGTGGACGTAACGAGCGACAAGAGGATGAGTCTCTTCCACCCGAACGTTGCCGTATTCGTTGAGCTGAAGGCTGAAATTGCTCAAGCGCTGATGGAGACGCCGATTGGGAATCCAGAAGAGGTCGCAAGTCGAATGCACCGTGTCCTCTTGGCAGTTGACATCGCCTTGAAGGCAGCCAACCACTCCATCAAATCGCTTGCGCCGACGAAAGCGAGACTCCTTCTTCAGAAAGGTGCCGTCCTGAAGAAAATGCTCACAGGGACCGTTGCGCAGGGTGGCCGACATGAAGAGTTGTTTCAGCAATGTGTCACCGCGCTTGAGGCCAGCATCGAAGAGGCTATCCGAGTCGAAGTCGGCGGCCACGAACGGGACCTGATCCGCTTGGCGTTCATGGAGCTTGTCGATCTCTATGGCGCAAAACTTGTCAGAGGCAAGGAAGCAGAGCATCTCCAAGCAGCGTTTCATCACCTAAACCTTGCTCTGCTCGTGGGGTCGTATCGGCAGACTCTCTTCGACTCGCTCGAACTCCAATCGGGGGTTTTGACGAACGCGGACAAAATACCAGCATTTATCGCTCGAGCGGTTCTTCAATCAGCAGGGGTAACATCTTCAGTAGTTGCGGAACCGGTGCGAACCGCTCCTCCTCCACCAAAAGGCAACGCGCCACAAGCAGGCCAAGACGGATCGAAACGGCCAACTGTGGATGCTTCTCGTCTCGTCAACTTCTTCGTTAAAATCCTGCGAGAGCGGAAGCTTCTTCCGCCGTGCACTGGCCTTCATCAAGACGTTGCCGTATTCATTCATGCGTTCCTCGTGCAGAATCACTCCACGTACGCCAACACGTGCTGCTTGCAGTCGCTCCCGGCTGTCCCATCTGAAGATCCTGAAATCAAAAGCGGTGTGATCAGTACCCACTGGGTGCGTGACCTCTGTCCCGCCCTCTCCACCACTGCCGACTCGAAATCGCGCGGAACCGTCTCGTTGTTCTTCACACTAGGTACGGTGCAAGTTGATGGACACGCCAAGCTCGCGGAGAACAATGAAGGCGTTCGGGCTCGCGTCGATCTCTTTGGGGCATCTCCGCTGCTTAGTAAGCGACTCGGAATCGCGGAGAGAGATCTTCAAGATATTGGGGAGCACTTGAGTCGGCTTCGAATCGATGTGGAGGATGAAGACTCTCTTGTAGTTGATCGAACCAAATTCCAGCCACGGTTCAGCGCAGCTCTCCAGCAGATCCAACGGCTTCTTCGGCGCCCATCGTCGTCGACGGCAGACGCGAGTGACGAGCAACCTCCAGGTCCAGCACAAGAAGCAACCACGGCAGTTGACACAGCAGTTGACTTGGTGTTTGACAGCTTCAACGTTGTCATACCTGTCATATGCTCCGTGGAGGCAGTAAAGATTCTCGAGGCCATGTTTCACGTTGATCAGGGAGTCAACAACGCGATCGATAACGCACTTTGCTATTTCCTCCGCGATGCCCTCGACAACTAATTGAACCGATCGCCCATGTCATGAAGCAATAGCAAAACTTTACCTCCACGTCATCTTACCTTCTTCATTCGTCAGCCGACGCTGGGTGGGCCTTGCGGTGGTAAAACTCGTTGAAGTCAAACCGCACCATGAGACTCGAGAGCGCGTGTGAATTGGCAAGCGTGCTCGAGGTCGAGTGTTTTCGTAGCAAGTCGAGCAGTCCGACAACATGTCCGCTGAAGTTAGCATCCACTCGTTTCAACTCCGCATTGATGTTGCCGAATGCTGCCTTGAACTTGGATGTCGAAGCAGCATCAACATCTTCTTCGTGCAGTGTCATTCCCCATGTGCCCTTTTATAACAGAAAATTGTGAGCACACCTGCAATGAACATGTCAATCGCCCACACAGTCAATGCTATGATCGTACCCTCTTTGTGTTGGCTTCCACAGCCCTTCGGTGCTCTTGTAGTTCATTGAGCTTCTGCATCGCCAACGTGCACAAACTGTCTTGCGCCCGGCAAAAGCTGATGATTTCCGCAAAGATGTGTTTCAACTTGAGGAGAATCTCACGCATCGTATCCGTCATGAACCCCTACAGATACAAGAAGGTTAGGCCTCGTCACATCAAATCCACTTCTCGTTGACACTACGAGCCTTTTCTTTGATGGCCTGGACGTATTCTTCGTGGCTCTTGATCAGGGTGTCAAGGTCCTTCGCGGATTTGATGTTGGTTTCCAGCTGCTGCCAGGACGTCTCCAAGACCTGTCATCATTCGATTGAATGCATTAGTTCGCTTCCCCAGAACGGGTGACCGCCAGAGAGACGAACCTCAAACATGACGTAGTTGTGCAGGGTCGTAGTGAAGTGAATCATTTCTGATCGCATCAACTGACACTTGTGGATACTCGGGCGAAATACGGGTAGATCTTTCTGTTGAGCGTCGCCATACGAAGCGTCAGGTTTCAGTGCCCACAGCGGAGTAGTAGCTACCAGGACTTACCTTGATAATGTGTTCCAGATGCATATCCTTGCTCCACGAGGTCGAAAGCGAGTGTTCGACGCGCTTGAGTTGCCAGAGGAACAGGAAGATGATCTGGTACTGCTTCATGGCGGCGTCGTTGATGATTGTGTTGATGGGAGACGGCACTTTGTAGTGTAGAGAGAAAATATCCCAGCCCAAATCGCCAGCTGAGTGACGGAGCAGCTCGACGTCAAGTCTGGCAAGTATATCTGCTGACTACAGCGGCGGAAAAGTCGGTGAAAATAACGATTTTGAAGCCTCATCCAACCCAAGCGCACACAAATCGTACCTCATACTTGGCATTGGAAGCATTCAACGCTGTCTCAAGCACGTTGACCAGATTGTGGCGATGGACACCTCTTGCGATTTTCGATAGCTCCGGTTGCAGCAAGTCCATAAGGTACTGAATGAAGTCACCCTAAACAGTTATAAGCGCTTCGAAGTTAGTGAACGACTGTCGATCGAACCATTCAGTTGCAACATGTACCTGGCCCAGCAGCATGTATCTCCTCAGAGCACGACAATGGTCCAGGAGGTGGAATTTCTCAGTCAGAGTCCGAATCAGGTACTGGTTCGTGCTCAGAGAAACGTCTTCAATCATCGCTTCCAGGCTTGTCATCTGAGTGAATCGCACTCCATTTTCTTCGAAATCGATCGTCGCACCGGTAACACTCAGGTTGCTGTTCTGAAAGCGAGCATCCATGATCCAATCCGTATTGCCGCAACAATGGCGGATAAAGTTGATACTCTTGCCAATGACCAGAATCTTCCGAGCGAGCTCACTGGCAGCATAAAACAACACACGCGGGTCAAAACAAACGGCGACATGCCAGCAGAGTATTGAACACCAACGACGCACAGCGAGATGAAGCTGGGCAGCATTTCAGTCTTGAGATGATACTTCTGGCGCCAAAGTTGATCATCTGAAACGTTTGCGGCCGCCAGAACGAAAAACTCTTGCTGCTCATGATGCGTGATGTGTTAGACTCGTCACGAGCATGTTGGTCATACCCTTCCACTTACATGAGTATCATCAAGCTCGCCTTCAAAAACCCAACGGCGAATCATGCGGAAAATAGGAGCCGCGACAGCTTTCATGACACTTTGCACGTACTGGCGTACGGCTGGGTCACCATGGAGAACATGAGAGTGAATGGCTGATGCCAGTGCACCTCCTCGTAGCCCATCGACGCTGTCAATCAGGCGTGCAATCAAGCGGAGTTTCTCGAGAGGATCCTGAACCCACACGACCAGCTTGCGTAGCGTCAAATCACTGACACCACGTTGATGCGGCTGCTTCGATTCGGCGTCGTGGTCAACTTGGGCTGACAGCACAGCGACTAGCCGGAAATAGTCAGATAGTTCGAGGTTTAGAGCGTGGCAGAAACTTTGACCAACCTACGAGCAGAAATGAATTGAGTCAGACCTACTGGAACGCGAGTAGAGTGTGATGCAAGTACTCACCACTCCGAAAGACAAATTCTCGCGGTAATGCTGGAGATACTCGCTAATTTTACGATAAAACCACCCCAACTCGCACAGCTTGTGAATCAACTCACGCATCGCTAAGAACAAAAGAGCGCAAGAAATATCAGCCCGAAATACGTGATCGAACCTGGAACGATTGCAGTGAAATGGGACGTACGTGTCGGTACACCGACGTTTCTTGTGATCTGAAAACGATCGACGGCAGTATCAAAGTAGATATGCTTGGAGTCGATGGCCTGCATGGCGTACAAGACACCCCGCAGCAGCACTTCTTCGGGGACCTCATCGAACGAGGCATGACGTGAAGCAGCAGACGTAGTACGACCCTCGCTCTCTCGTTGATTAGACGGAGTCTTAGCTGCAGATTTCGAACCGGAACCCGGTGACTTTCGACGTGGAGATGTGCGACCGAATCCATTTTGTGACTGGGCCGTCGCGATGCCCACGTTGAATTTGAATGAGTCTTCGAGGTTATGAAGAGGTTCCTGTCCGCGGGATGCAGACGACGTGCTTGGTGCACTACTTGGTCGAGAAGCACTGCACGTTGGACCCTGATCATCGACTTCCATGGGCGTAGCACCACTGGGCACCTGCATCGAGACGTTCAACGGTGGAGGAATCGAGTACATGAGCCCGTATAGTAGCTTCAGTGTCTTGCTACTCATGGACACATTGAGAAGGTTAGCTTCTTCACGCAATGTATGTCCACCAGTACAGCTTCATCTCCAAAAATGAAACGAACCCGCGCATATCTTCGCCCGTGAGTTTGTAGAAGCGTGAATAGCTCTCCTGGAGTTGTGTCTTGGTCTTGTTCGGATCCGAATGGTACACAGCCCCGCGCTCGTTGATGCGCGTGGCCATCTGGCGCATCACCGTGACCTACGCGAACACATATTGTGAATATATTGACGTCGAGAGTATACCACAAGTATTCCAGCATAGGGTTTTCGTACCGGGTCAATCTCCAATGCTGACGGCGCCGAGGCGTCGACGAGTCGCGTGACGACGCGTCGCGCGAGCACGGGCGTTGGAGCCTTGATGAACTTCTTCATGAGATCGTCCGCAAGTTTATCAAAGTCCCCGCGCGAGCGCAACGATGCCAGCGCCGACGATGACGACGTCGAGGTCGCAGACGATCGACGCGACAGCGACACGGCCGCCGCCGACGCTGCTGATGGCATTGAGCGCGGCGAAGACGCCCGCGGCGTGGATCCCGTGGAGCCGCGATGGTACGAGGACGACGACGTCGACGAATTCAGGTAGCTCGGCTCCACCGGCGGTGGCGGCGGCGGCGGCAACGTGTCTGGGTACTGCGACGACGTGGACGACGATCGTCGGTGTTCAAATGCTGTGGCGGACGCACCGCCACCCGGCGGGATCACGACGTTGTGGAGGTACGACGACGAAGCCAACGACGACGATGACGCGCCACTGCGCGTCGCAGAGCCGGAGCTCGGGCGCGCGCGTTGCGCGGAGCTCGTGCCAGTGGCAACTGATGGCACATCTGGCCCAAGCGGCAACGAGCTCGACCGCGCGAACGCGATGCCACCCGACGCCGAGCTGCTCGCACGGGACGCAGAAGAAGAGGTGCCTGACTGGCCGGTCGCACCGTCGAGCACGCCACCGTAGGTGTCCGTGGGACGGCGCTTGGAGGGCGCGCGCGGCGGGTTGCTGCGCTCCATGTCTTCCTCTCCCTTTCCTGTTCGTTTGGATCGGGGAATGGATTTTTTGGCGTTTTTCGTTTTCGCGCGATTTTTTCCCCCTGTGTGAACACTATCAGAGCCGAACTTAGCGGGAATGCGTACTAAAATAGGTAAATTACCGTTGTGGTGAAATATATGACGGTGCGTTTTGTTGTTTGAACGAGTGACTGCCGAACCGGACCCAAACGTAGCTGTGTACCCCCTGTTCAAAACCACTCGTACTTTACCGGGGGCTTCTCTCTTGTCATTTTCGGAAACAAGCGCGAAGCGACGGCCCGCGCATATCATCGCACGACGATCATGGGACGACGCGGCGCCGGGCGGCGCCTGAACGACCAGGAGCGCATGGAGATCATCGAGATCCTGTCGCGCGAGACCAAAGTCAAGAACGTGGAGCTCGCGAAGCGTTACGGCGTGTCGGAGGGCGCGATCCGCAAGCTCAAGCACATGCAGGACGCCGTGCGCGATCGGTACTACATGGGCAACGAGCACAACCGCGACAAGCGCAAGCGCGGCGGCTTTGTGCGCAACGCCAAGTTCGAGCAGGAGCTGTACGAGTGGATCTGCCGCATGCGCGAGACGCAGGCCTACCAGCTCGTGCCGCTCACGCAGACTGCCGTGCGCCAGGAGGCCATGCTGCTCGCCAAGAAGTACGACAGCATGGCCACGTTCAAGGCCTCCCCAGGGTGGTTTGCGCGCTTCTGCGCACGCCACCGGCTCGACCCGCCGGTCCACGCGAGCACGGGGGCACCCGACGACATCACGCTCGCGGCCAGCACGGCCGCCGTGGGCGACACCGTGCCCGGCGGTCCGCTGGCCTCGGCGTACCAAGTGGAACCGGCTGTCGGCATCCCAGGCGCCTTTGCCGCGGGACTTGCCGCAGCAGAGGCGGAGGAAGCTGCTGCTGCTGCTGCCGCGGCGGCGGCGGCCTCAGCCGCGCAGGATGCCGTGGACCTAAACTGTGGGGAGGCGGTCGTGGATCAGGCGCAGTTGGCAGCGGCCGTGGCTGCTGCGGCTGCTGTGCCACCGCCCGCCGCCGAAGACACGGCAGCGAGCGCGGTGCTGTCCGAGGCGTCTTTGACCGAACTCAAGTCGGATCCCACGACCAAGGACGAGGCCAAGAAGACGGCTGTGAAAAGCGCCATGCCGAGCGAGGAAGAGATCTTCAGTCTCGGTCTGTAGAGGCACACCTGGCCCACAACAATGCCCCGAAGTATACTATCAGTGTGATCATACATGTGTGATGTTGCAACATACCGGAAAGAAAGATCCAAAAGCACATTGAAGTTCTTTTCTTTTAGTATCTTCATCTTGAGCCCATTGTAAGCAGACGAATTGCACGCAAAGGAAAGCAAGACTTCGACATGGGAACGTACATCACCTATGAATCGGACCACCAAACCTGATCACCTCGCTGCGCTTAGGCAGCGTACAGGTGGATCGCGGGCTTGCCCGGCGTGGCCGTCTCGAGCTTCTTCTCTTCCACGTTCGGGATGGTATCGCTGATATAGTAGAAGGCAACGTCCTGCAGCTCCAGCGAGCGCACGAGGTACTGCTTGGACGACTCCAAGACGGCCTTCTGGTCATACGGCATGCTGCAGAAAAAGATAAATACACAGGCGAGTCAGACGCTGCCAAACAATGGAACACACAATAATGAACGTACCGAAGCTCGAGCGCTTCCTGGCCGCGCACGAGCGCTTCTTCCTTGACGAACGCCGCAAACTGCATGACGTTCTTCGTGATCTTCTTCAGACTGTCGTCCTGCGCGACCTGGTCCTTCAGGAGTTTCATGAAGTCGGCCGGGAAGGCCTTGTTCACACTGTCAAAAATCGAGGCCATGAATACCAGCACCTTCTGCTGCCACTCGGGGAACTCGTCCGAGAGGTAGACGTGCGCGTGGGTGGGCTTGGCCGTGTCGGCGGGGGCGGCAGCCTTGCCCTTACCCTTCTTCTGAGAGCCCTTCGTGAGCGCTTCACGGAAGTTGCGCACCGTCTTGGTGAGGAAGTCGCTGGCGCGCAGCAGCGAAAAGTCGACCTCGTGAGCGACCGGCCAGAGCGCGTTCGCGACAAAGCCCGTCTTGCCGATGATCTTCCAGATGTGCTCGCAGAAGTGCGGCGTGATCGGCGACAGCATGACGGTCTGGACCTCGATAAAGCGCAGGATCACGTCGTGGTGCATCGGTACTTCGCTGCGCACGCACACGTCACGGTAGCTGTCACGCGCGATCTGAAACTCGAAAAAGCCCGTGCGGAGACCCTCGCGCCACTGCAGCTTGTCGTTGTACTTAGCTGTCTCTGTGATCAAGTGGCTCATCTGGTTCATGAACACCTGGTCGTTGAACGAGAGCTCGCCTGTGCGCAAGTTGGCCTTGTCTTCGACCGTCTTCTTGATCCACTCCTCCTCGGTCGTAAGACGCAGAATCGCCATGCGGCAAGTGTCGAGTGCGTAGTTTGCGTCGTCCATGCCATCACCCGCGTCGGCGCAAGCGAAACGGGTCGCATCGGCGCCAAACTCCTCCGCGCAGTCCTTGACCGTCAAGAAGTTGCCCTTGGACTTGGACATCTTCTGGCCGTCGACCAGCACGTGGCCGTTCGTGAAGAAGCCGCGCGGCCACTTCTCCGGCTCATCGGCCCAGATCTCGGCGTGGTTGTACAGCGCCATGGTCAGGTGGTTGCGGATCAGGTCCTTACCCGAGGCACGCACATCCAGCGGGTACCAGTAGTTGAACTCAGTCTTCATCTTGTTCAGCACGTCGATCGGGATGCCCGAGTTCTTGGGCTCCGGGCGATCCTTGAGGAAGATGTAGTCGAACACCTCCTTGGTCAGCTGCTCAGCCTTGATGCCGTGCGGGCCGGCCTTAGAGCCGTCGAGGTTGCCCTGCAGGTGGTGCGCGATCGTGTAGTAGGCCATATAAATGGTCGAGTCCGACAGCGACTCCACGACAAACTCCGTGTCCCAAGGCAGCTTGGTGCCGAGGCCGGCCTGACGGCATGGCGCCCACTCCTTGAGCCACTCCAGCGTGCCCTTGTACTCACCGAGAGCGATCGGGTTGTAGGCATCGAAGTTCTCCGGGTTGCTCACGTGGTCGACCACACGCTTCTTCCAGTCCTCGGCACCGTAGTTTAGGTACCACTGGTCCAAGTGGGCGACGACGCACTCGTCTCCCGAACGCGACATCACCAGCGACTCGGGCTCCCAGTACGGGATCGCGTCGCCGCTGTCCAAGAGCTCCTGGCGCACGAGCGGCTTGGCGTCACACACCTTCTGGCCCTTCTGCGAGCCCACGAGCATGATGCCCTCGTAGAAGCCCTTGAGGTAGACCATCTCCTTGGCCTTGGCGAGCTTGTCCTTGTCGTTCTGCGATACGATCTTGAGGTCGTCGCACACTTTCACGGCGGCCTGGTCGCCAAAGCCCGGGATGTCAATGATCGGCACGACTTCAAATGGCATGACCATGTGGTCGGCAATGTTGTACTTCTCGCGGAGCGCGGGCTTTTGCTTGAGGTCGCGCAGCGCCGCGTAGTCATCCGGCGCATCGGAGGGCACGCTCGTGACCACACCCGTGCCCTTGCCCATCGAGATCGTGAGCAACGGTAGCGTGTACACCGTGTCGTACTTGGCGTACGGTGCCTTGAGCGGCAGACCGAGCAGATCCCAGCCCTTCAGCTCAAGGAGGCACTCCTCCTTGCCCCACACGCGCGAGTATTCCTGGTGGGCGAGGTTCTTGGCCGCACGACGGCTGATGATGAACACATCGTCCGAGTCGTTGATCACGTACGCGCCGTAGTCGCCCTCGGGCAGCACGAAGCAGTTGGTCTGACCGTACATGGTCTCGGCACGCAGCGTCGCCGGCGCCAGGTAGACCTTCTTCCCTTCGAGTGGCTTGAGCTTCTCCGGGAACGGCTCCTGGACGCGCAGCTTGATGAGCGTGTACTCCTGCGGCCCGACGCCTTCACCGGACGCGCGGTCGTGGTCGGCGCAGTTCTGCTGGTCGAGGATCGAGTAGACGTTCGGGCGCTTGCCGCGCGACACACGGTTGCGCTCCTTGAGGAAGTTGAGCTGCCACGTGATGAACGCGTCATAGAACGGGTTCACATCGGTCGTGATGAACGAGCGGCGGAAGTCGACGCCGGCGCCGACGCGCTTGAGGTCCTCGATGGCGTGCGGCGGGAAATAGCGCAGCCAGTGGAGCGGGTCGGCAAACGCTGGGATCTCCTCGTCGGGGATGCCCGACATCTTGAGGATGTTGTACTGACGCACGACGCCGCCGGTCTTGGCAGCGGCCTTGGACTTCTTGCCCTTGGCCTTGTTCTCCGAGCCTTCAACCTTGACCTCCTTCTTGGCGACTTCGACCTTCTCTTCGTCGGCGCTAAAGTCCGGCGGGAAGCCGAAGGTCGCGAGCTCGTTCTTGAGCTTGTTGGCCGCGGCTTGGATGGGCATGCCCGTGCAGTGGAGGCCGAATGGGAAGAGCACGTTTTCGCCCTTGAGGCGGTGGTAGCGCGACGCGAACTCAACCTTCGTGATCGTGAACCAGTGGCCCACGTGGAGGTAGCCGTTCATGTACGGGTACGGGAACGACACAAAGTACTTGGGCTTCGAGAGGTCCGGCTCGCTCTCAAAGACCTTGGCGGTTTCCCATTCCTGCGCGACGCGGCGCTCGATCTCGATCAAGTGGTCGCGGCGCGCCGTGTTCTTGGGCTTGCCATCCTCGAGCTGCACGTCCTGGAGCTGCACAGCCACGTTCTCAACTCCCATGGTGGAGGCTGTGGTGGGGGAAGATACAGGAGAAGACGGTCGGGTCTTCTTGGGTACGACAGGTGAAGTCGAGTGGGAGGCGCTGCTGGTCGGTGAGGAGCCGCGTCGCCGCTTCACTGCGTCCGGAGGAGGGGAGGTGAAGGATTGGAGTCTGTGCGTGGCTCGTTTTGTGTGTGGAGAAAGTTGGATCTACTGGATCGACTCGATTAGGTACGAGTTTCTTGTGGTTGGGCAATCAACCCAGGAAGGGGAACGGGCGACACCGTCGCTCACGAGAATGCGAGCGGCGTTGCACGCAGATGAAGGGCGTTGACGAGCCAGTAGAAGATGAGACCTTTCGAGAAGCTCATGTATGCTTCGGCGTCGAAGAGAACATTCACGTGGATGCTGCAGCCATGGTGGCCTATTGGGCTGGCTACCGGATGTCGTCGACAGATCTTGTCCTTGAAGCTGGATATAGGGAAGATAGACGACTATATTCGTAATTTATATATCCATGGTGTCGTTAAGTTCGTATGTAGCCATGTAGTATTCCATAGCGGACTTAGTGGATCAGCGTCGCCACGACGTTCGACGCTATTGCCGACGCCATGGCTTCGCGCGCAGCTCCGACGACGAGCAGCGCTGCGCGAGCGTCCGCCGGCGCGCCGGAGACGGCGCGCATGCCGCGTCGTGGCCGCCCCCGGTCACTTCTGCTTCTGCTCAAGAGCCTCGTGGGGCTGCGCGTCCGCATCGATCTTAAAAACGACTGCATCGTCGAGGGCGTGGTCGAAGAAGTGCTCAACGACATGGAGTATGCGTGACTAGACACTTGCTGTGGCTTCCTGGACTCACTTTGTCGATGCGTTGTGTGGTGCCATAGCTTCACGCTTCTCGATGCGACCGAGACCAAGCCGAGCGGCAAGCGTGTCCACTTCGACGAGGTCTTCGTCATGGGCCGCACTGTGCTCTTCGTGCACATTCCCGACCGGATCAACATCAACACGCATCTCCTCGAATATGTAGGTTCCCACGAGCATGGTGCCGCACGCAAGTGACGTCTCTACGTATGGCTAATGATATCTCCATCGTACTAGATGCGCATTCTCCGCCAGAGTCGCGAGATGTACAAGCGAGACAAGCGCAAAGCGCCGCCAGCCAAATGACCGCTTGGGGTATTGGAGCATGTTATTGTTACAGTGATCGAACAACTCGTTTGTTTTCTCCTTCGTTATACCTATCATACAGGCGGCAGTTTATACGAGGCCGCCGATCCCGGTGGCATCGGTTTCCGGATCGCGCCCGTGGACGTCGAGCCGCCGGAGCTGCCCGCGAGAGTGAACTGGAGCCCACCGCCAAGCGCGCGCTGGAGACTCGCCAGCCGCTCTTTGAGTTGCAGGATCTGCTCCTTCTGGAACTCGGCTTCTCGTATCTTCTCCATCGTCTCGATGCCACTGGTCTTCTTGCCGTGGCCGCCGCTGTTGCCATGCTGCAGTTTGCGTTTGTTTTCTCGCAGCTCCTGCGACGACATCTTGACGTTGTGGAACTCGCGCCGCAGCTCGTTGACTTGGGTCGTGAGCAGCGCATTCTCGCGCTGCAGGCGATGGAGCTCGCTTCCGTTGATCGCCATGCCCTTCATGATCTTCCGCTTGAGCGACTCGACCTCTTTCTCCAGGTACTCGCGCTGTCGGTTGTACTCGGCCTGCGAATTGGGCTCCTTGGCGTCCAACACGACGCCTTCTTCGTACTTCTTGTTCAGCGCCATGACCGCATTCTTCAGCGCCTTCTTATCGTCCAAGACTTGCGCGCACACGAGGATGTCGTTCTGCACTTGCTTCATCAGCAGCTTGCCGATCGCAACTTGGTGGATCTGCGCCTCCATCTCCTTCTGCATGCCATCCATCTTCAGACGCAGCTCCCCGATCATGAGATCGAGCGCCGCGTTGCTCTTGTGGTATTGCTCCAACTCGGCATCCATCTCCTCGATTTGCTTCTTCATGTCGGCGATCTCCTTCTCGCGCGGCTCGATCTGGCGCTTCAGCTCCTTGATCTTGTAGTCCAGCACGAACTTAAACTTCTCGAGCTCTTGGTTCTTCTTCTTGAGATCGTAGATGCGCTTCTCTTTGTCTTGGATCGTTTCTTCACGCTCGCGGATCTCTTTCTTGTGGCCTTCAATGTCTTTCTCGAGCCCCTTGATGTTCTCGAAGAGCTCCTTGCCTTTTTCTTCCAGTGATCGGATCTCTTCCTTTTGGTCCTCGATGTCCTTTTGCAGCGCAGAGAATTTCTTCTTCATGATGCCATTCTCCCCTTTCAGCCGGAGGGTCGCTTCGCGCTCTTCTTGCAGCTTCACTTCGTACTTCATCTTTAATTCCTCGACTTCCAGCTCAGCGTCCTCTTCGAGTTGCTTCTTGAGTCCTTCGTTGGTGTGGACCAGCACCTCTTTCATTTTGGCGCACTTGGCCTGCAGCTCCTGCTCTTGCGCGACCTTCTGGTCGTACTCGGTTGTCATTTCCGCGAGGTACTGGGTATGGCTCTCCACGAGTTGGTGGTTTTCTTCTTCGTGGCGCGCGTTTTGCTCGCCGCGCGCTTGCTCGAGCGCCGCGTATCGGTCTTTCTCGGCGTAGATCTTGCCTTCGTATGTCGTCTTGAGTTCCAGGAATTCCGACTTGTGGCTCTTGGCCATCTCGCTCATTTTCTTTTGGTACTCGTTCTCCATTTCCATCTTGTCTTCTTGCAAGTCGGCACACCGCTGACGGTCCTGCGTGAGCTCGGCTGTGAATTTGTCCGAAACTTCTTTGATCTTCTCCTTGTAGTTCATGTCTTTGAGCCGAAGCTGGTACTCGTTGTGGAGCGTGAGCTCGTCGACTTTGGTTTTCAGCTCGTTCATGACGCGATTCTTCTCCTCCAGATCCGACTTGGTGACCAAGATCTCTTCGGCAAACGGCAGACCGTTGGCGTTCGTGCTCGCCGATCCGCTACCACCAGTGCTGCCATCGCTACCACCGGCACCCAGACCGCCTGCCACGCTGGACCCTGCTCCTATCGATCTCGCCTCTTTGTTCGCAGCGCCACCGCCCACCTTGTTTGCGCCGGCCCCTTTACCCACGAGATCGCGCGTCTCAAAGATGCAAAGCGAGCCGTCCTCTCCTGCGGAGAACAGGAACTGGTTGTCGTAGGACAAGCGAAGACGCGTGACGGGCAGATCGTGGCACTGGTACTCCACAAACGACGACTGGCTGGCCACCGCGGTCGCAGCCGGTGCTCCCCCTGGCACAGTAGAACCCCCTTGTGGGTTGGGTCCATTCCCCCCAGCTTGAGGATTCCCACTATTCAGTTGTTGAGGCGAAGAACCAGTCTGGCTGGATGCACCTGGGCTGCCTAGCATGGCCAGGTGGCCTGGCGTACCGCCATGCATCAGCGCGGCATCATTTTCGAGCGGCAGCCGATACACGCGAAGGCTTCCAGGGCGATTTGGCTCGACCGTCCCGGCGTAGAGCACTTGCTGGGAGGCCGCCAGCGCCAACGGACCGAGTGTCATGCCGCCCGCCCAATGCTCGGATCTGGCGACACCGGTGACGACATCAATCTCCTTAAGCAACCCATCGGTGCCCGTCGCATACACGACGTCGGCGTCATGTGTGATGATGGCGTCCGTGTACGTGCACCGCGCCTGCGAGTGGCCGTCGCTGACTTTGGACGCCGTGCGGATATTCCAGAGCAAGATTGAGCCGTCGGCGCCGCACGTGAGCAGCTTGCGGTCGTCGTGCTTCCACGCGATCGCGTTCACTCGGTTCGAGTGGCCGCGAAGCACGGCGACTAACTCACCGGTGTACGTCGAATACACTTGCACGACGTTGTTGTTCGCGGCCGCGAAGAACTGGCCGCCGTGGCTGAAGCGCACTTCGCGGCAGGCCTTGATTGAAAACTCGCGGAACGATCGGATGTCGTCCATCAGGATGTTGAGCAGCTTGAGCTTGTCGGTGAACCCCACGGCGATATGCAGTCCCGACGGGTGGAACGCGACTGAGTACGTGTCGTCCTTGAAGAACTTCATGATATCGGTGGACTTGTCGAGGTAGTTCCAGATGCGCACGGACTTGTCGAGTCCGCACGTCGCGACGAGCGGCTTGCGGATACAGGTGTCGAGTCCCGTGATGTGGGCACCGGCATTGCCTGGCCCGTGGAATGACGTCGACAGCAACTCAAAGTTCATGGCGTCTTCCTTCAGAATGTCGGTGCTTGAGAGCGTGAGCACGTACAGCTGGTTGTTCTCGAGCGAGCACACGAGCGAGTCCTCGGTTGGACTGATCGCGATGTTCGAGACCGTGCTCATGTTGCCCTCGACCGTGAAAGTCTTGGACTTTTTGTAGTACTCGCGCCCGTCGTCACTACGGTCATAGATACGAATCACGCCACCAGAGCCACCGCACACAAAACCTTTCGAATACCCCAATAGCGAACTCACAAAGTTTCCGTCGGTCGGCGAAGAGGCCAAGACCTGGCGGAATTCCAGGCCTTCAAACAGCCACAGTTCCCCCGTGTCCGCGGCGGCAACGACACGATCGTCGTTGACCCATGCGTGGCACAGGAAATTCGCCGGCTCACGTTTCAGCGGCGTCGCCTGGAGCCGCAATTGGCCGTCGATGAACTTGAAAAACTTGATGATGCCGTTGCCGCTCGCACAAACCGTCGTGGGGTCGATCGGACTAAAGTCGACTTGGTTCACGGCGCCGCCGGCTTGGTTCGTAGCCTTGACCGACGTGAGCAACTTGGTTTTCTCCCAAAGCCACAGCGACAGGATCCAGTCGGGCGCGCCACCTTGCGTGAGGCAGTACTTGTTGTCGCTCGAGAAGGCGACCCACACGCACGTGTCCGACATGTTGTCGGCGAGCGAGAGCGTCTTGCGGCGGCGCAGCGTCGCGAGATCATGGATGTGGACGACGGCCTTGTCGGCCTTCTCGGCCACGGCGACGTACCGCTTGTTCGCCGACACGCCCATGGCCGTGATGCCGCCCATGCCGGCGCCTTCCATGCCGTGGATGAACTGTTGTTCCTTGGACTCCATGTTGTGGAGCACGATGTTGTGGCCGCACGGGTACACCACGAGGTTCTCATCGGCGAACGCGATGTGGTTCTTGACCGCACCTTTGATGCCGAACAAGTGGCGGTGGATCAACAGCGCGCTGTTCGCCGCGGCTGCATTCGCTGCATTGCTGCTGACAGCGACCGCGCCGCCGCTTGCCGTGGTCGACGCCATCTCCACAGAGAGTTACGTGGAAGCCCACCGGCCGCTGGTCATAAAATGCCAGGAGAATCCAACACCGCACCACGGACGACCGGGCTACCAGCGTATGTATGGCGTGTCTCTTCACGCTGGAGACTCTTTGCCGTTCACGGTAATACCACAACAGCGGTTTTGCCCCATAGACTATCGTGTACCTCGCTCCATTTTGGAGCTGTTCCGCGCGCCGTTTCGTGAACAGATCCGCGGTACCCCAAAACGGGTACACTTGTGGACCTCTTTCGGAAGTTTTAAACAATCAATTAGTTTAAAACAGACTGAGCGCCAACCCTCGCCCATTGGATATTTCCGCCGCTGCCTGCTTCCAGCCACGTGATTCCTCGCGGTCGACCCAGCAGCTACGCATCGGGCCGAGAGAAGTGAAGGAAGCACCCAGCGCCAAGGAAAAAGGTGAGCATGTGAAACCAGGAGCCCCCAGCGCCGGATGGACCTCCCCCCTCTATGCGTCACTAGAGGACGTGACGGCGAAGACACCTCCATGCACAGAAGAGAGAGAGAGGGATTCCCTCTCTGTGCCACCTGACAGTCGCCATTCCGCTCCGTGGAGGCAACGTCGACAAGGGATTGTACCCCCTTCTTGCGTTGGCTCGTGGTGGCAGCGAAGCCATAGTGGCGGGGGTAGAAGGAAGAAACGGAGGACGTAGTGGGTGTGTGGACTAGTGGATCGCTGACGGTGTGGATTGTGTCTCCCATGGTTGCGCCAGACTCGCTCGTCGTATCCACGCAAGTGTCCGTCAGCCGCAAGTTGTCGTCTCGCAGAACCTCGGAATCTAGTACAAGCAACATCAACACCATGGGGGAAACCATGCAGCCGCAACTTTCGATCCAGGACCTGTCGAAACTCAAGATCGAGGAGCTCACGCCGCTCACGCCCGAGGTCATCAGTCGTCAGGCGACGATCAACATTGGTACGATTGGCCACGTCGCCCACGGCAAGTCCACGGTCGTGAAGGCCATCTCGGGTGTCCAGACCGTCCGATTCAAGAGCGAGTTGGAGCGTAACATCACGATCAAGCTCGGTTACGCCAATGCCAAGATCTACCGTGCCGAGAACGGCACGGGTGTCGGCTGCTACCGTGCGTTCGGGAGCTCCAAGCCGGACCGCTTTGTCGACGAGATCGACGGCAAGACCGTGTGGGTGCTCCAGCGTCACGTGTCGTTCGTCGACTGCCCGGGCCACGACATTCTCATGGCGACGATGTTGAACGGTGCCGCCGTCATGGACGCCGCGCTGCTGCTTGTGGCTGGTAACGAAGTGTGCCCGCAGCCGCAGACCTCGGAGCACTTGGCTGCGATTGAGATCATGCGTCTCCAGAACATCATCATCCTCCAGAACAAGGTCGACCTGATCAAGGAGGACGCCGCCGTCGCGCAGCACGAACAGATCAAGAAGTTTGTGGCCGGCACAGTCGCCCACGACGCGCCGATCATTCCGATCTCGGCCGTGCTCAAGTACAACATTGACGTCGTCTGTGAGTACATCTGCCGTAACATCCCGATCCCGAAGCGCGACTTCACGTCCAAGCCCAAGCTTATCGTGATCCGTTCGTTCGATGTCAACAAGCCGGGCGAGGAAGTCGAGAACCTCAAGGGTGGTGTCGCCGGTGGCTCGATCCTCGAGGGCGTGCTCCGCGTCGGTGACGAGATTGAAGTGCGTCCGGGCATCGTGAGCAAGGACGAAGAGGGCAAGATGACGTGCGTGCCGATCTACTCGCGCATCGTGTCGCTGTTTGCCGAGAAGAACGACCTCCAGTACGCCGTGCCTGGCGGCCTCATCGGTGTGGGCACGAAGATCGACCCGACGCTCACGCGTTCGGACCGTCTTGTGGGCCAGGTGCTCGGTCTCAAGGGCAGCTTGCCGCACGTGTTCACCGAGTTGGAAATCAACTTCTACCTACTCAAGCGATTGCTCGGTGTCAAGACCCAGGAGGGCAGCAAGGCCTCCAAGGTCCAGAAGCTCTCGAAGGCTGAAGTGCTCATGGTCAACATTGGCTCGACCGCCACGGGCGGCAAGGTGCTCGCCGTCAAGCAGGATCTGGCCAAGATCCTGCTCACGGCGCCGGTGTGCACGCAGGAAGGCGAGAAGATCGCGATCAGCCGTCGTATCGACAAGCACTGGCGACTCATCGGTTGGGGCCAGATCCGTCGTGGCAGCCGAATTGAGATCAACACGTCGGAATAGATTGCACAGATGACACGAGGGCCACAAGGGACCGACGAGCGACGAGAGGAGGAAGCTGGGCTGGAAACACGGAAAGAGAGAGAGAATGAGAGAGACCAAGCTTCGCAGACGCTCCCACACGAGGTGGAGGGTGACGTACCGTCGGTCCTCTTGCTTTTACCCCACATAATAGCATGTTGAGACAATATACGCAGTTGGAATGAGACTCGCATTCCCATGGGGTCTTGGTGTTGTCTCGTGTGTCACAATGTCCCTGTAACGAGGTAGTACCGTGTGGGACCAATTAATGCTTGGGAGGTTTCCATCACCGACGTGAACAGGCACCAAAAACTCAGGCAAAAGATACGCCCGCGACATCCAGCAGCTCCAAACTTGTCGTTTGAACGGCCATGCTCGCGCGCGACCCCGTGACGACATCCAACCCGTACGTTCATTAAACTCTGCGTCTTGCCGTAATCTTTCAAATGAGGCCTCACTCGCGTCGTGGCGTGTCGTGGGTCTGAAGATATGGTGCGTTGAATGGACGGTCTACGAATGGATCGACCCCGGCCGTGATCACGCCGACCGCATCGGCGGGCGGCGTGCTCGACGACAAGAAGAAGAAAAAGAAAAAGAAGAAGAAGGCGCCGTCGAGCACGGCGAGCAACGATGATGTTGATGATGGCGACGCCGACAACCAGGTGCGCGAATAGGTGCCTGCACTCTGCTACTTCGGTCGCTCAACTCACCATCGCACACTTCAAAACACAGGACAGCAACCACGAGACAGCGCAACTTCCGCTGCCTCGTCGTCTTGAGATCGCAGCGTGCCACGCAGACATCCACGCTGCGCTTGTTGGGCTCGTGGGCTGGAGCCGGCTGAGCATCAACACTGACACGATCAGGGCATTCTTCCAATGCGACGCGCTGCGACTGTTGCTGCTGAACATCCTGACAGTACGCCCGAAGCAAGAAGTCGTCTACGACAACCTCGTGGCGCTGCTGGTAAATTGTCTGTCGGTGGATCGTAATGGGAAGAGCGGTGCCTCGAGCCGACATGTCGCGTCTGCCGTCGTGGACGCGCTGCGTGCGATGATGGAGCAATTACCGCCGAAGGGTGATGGCGATGCCAGTGACGACGCTGCCGTGTCTGCACAAAAGATTGTGGCGTACGTTAGCAAGATTGTGCTCAAGTATCGCATGTCGTTGAGTGGCGTCGGCCACGAGTCTACGCTCGCCCACGAAGTGCTTAAGATCGAGACGCAGCTCAAGACGGCCGCGATGAAGGACAGCGAAGTCAAGGGCCAGACCATTCGCGATTCGTTCCAACGACGAGACATCCGAAGTGACGCGCTGGTGCTATATGAGTCTCGTCTCGAAAAAGTCATGCTTCTCGGAGCGCGGACGGCAACACCTCCTGAGGCAGAGACGCCTGCGTCCTCTGACGGTGGCTTCCTCGCATTTGCCCTGGCAGGTTGCGAGGACCCTCTGCACGTCGACGAAAACGAAGTGAACGACGTCAAGGCCCGCGTCGCCAAGCTTGAAACTGAGAAGATTGCGAAGCTGCAAGTTGTCGAGGAGAAGAAGGCGAGTCAAGAGCAAGCGCTGGGTCAACTTCAGCAGGAGCGCGAGGCGCTGGAGGCGAAGTTACGTGCCGTCAATGACCAACTCCAGATTGTGCTGCTCCAACAAGTTCAGCTTCAGTCGGAAGCAACGACGATCGAAGACGCGTTTGTCGAGGCAACGTCACGGTTTAGTGAGCACCACCAGCGCGTTCTACAGGCGTGTGCGCAAAAGGAGCGCCGTGATCAAATTCATGGCGAATTTACCAAGATGGAAAGCGCAATTTCGAGCATCGCTCGCACCCAGACCGAGGAGCAATCGCTGCTGGGAAAACACGCGGTGTGCCTGCGCCAGCAATTGGAGGGCGCGCTCCGATACTTTGGAAGTGAGCTGCCGTGTGTCAAATTTATGGTGAATCGCGTCGAAGAAACGCAAGCACAGATGCAGAAGCTGCTGCACGAAGCACGTAGTTACGAATCGCTTGGCGTCCACGCCGTGTCGAAGGATTTATCGGAGAAGGTCGAGGCGATGCATTTGCACCTTCACGAAGACACGCGATGTGTGGAGGCGTTGCGGAAGCGAGACATGGAAGTCGTCGCCATGATGGAGCGTCTCTTCGACGATCAGTTGCATACCAAGGCACTCGAACAACTCGATGGCCACCTCAAGAAAGAAGCTCGCCGCCACATCGAGTATGTGAAGAAGACCCACACGGATGCAGAGGCAGCAATCGGTGCGTCCAGCGCGCACGACTCTCCTCAGTTGAAGGAAGACTAGAAGAAGTAGGTTGAGGCCCTTCATGGGGATCAGGGCTAGCACTTGGCTAGGGGGCTTCTCAGTGTTTTTGTTCATATTGCATGACTTTTCCGCTAGCTCACTCATTCTCCACGCTATGGCGGCTTCAGTTTGTCTCCATTCGAGATGTGGCTGTATATCCGCGCTGAGATGTGATATGTGAAATCTCTTGCTCCAGATTCCGCGTCGCAAGCGTTTCCTGCTGCAGTCGGTTCTGCAACTCGCGATTGCGGCTCATGAGCTCCCGTAGGCGCTCGTGGTCGCTGAGTTTACTTCTGGCAATGCTGGTGCTGCTAGTGTTTGGCAATGCGCGGGTCGCGGGCGTTTTCATTTGTGCGACCGGCTTGGAGGAAACTTCGCCACTAGTACGCAGAGCCTGCCGATACGCGACAGCATCATTCTGTTCTCGCTGACTCGACTTCTCACTTCCGTCACTACTGCTTGCAGACGACGACGACATCGATGTGCGTCGACTGCCACCTAACCAGCTCGGAGACTTTTGCTTGATGGGCGACGCCGTTGTCATGCTGCGGGTCTTGGATGGAGACAGTGGACATCGAGTGGAGTGCGCATAGATACTGTCGTCCAAGTCCGACTGCGCAAGTGGTCGGATGCGCGTGCGCGAAGTGTTGGGGTAGTGGTCGTTTTCAAGCTCAGGGCGGTGTGGCTGGTGGGTGCGCCGAGCGGATCGACGCTGATGGGCCTCCAAGTGAGTCTCACTGAAGGCATCTTCTTGTCGCTGCTGTTGTTGCTGTTGCTGCGCGGCCACAATGTTGTCGCTGCGCACGAGCATCCACTCGGAGAACAGCGAGTTCTGGGTGCGCAGTGACGCAATCTCGTTCTGCAAATCGGACATCTGGGCGGCCAGCACGAGCTTCTCGCTTCGCAGTTGTTCCAGCTGGGCCTTCCACTGGGTTTCCTTGAGGAAGTGTTGGTCTTTGACATCTTTGATCTGTGTATGTGTGTGGTGTCAGAGCACAACGTGAGCGGTCTGGACCCCAACTGGCACCAAACAACCCATTCTGCTCCACTTACCGACCGCACAAGTGTCTCTTTGTCCACCTCGGTATCCTTCACTTGGAGCTTGAGCTCTTCCATCTCATCGACTAGTGACTGGCTGAGTTCCAACCGCCGCACAAGTGCCCTGGCGCGCTGCTCGAGCGCTGCGTTCACGTCGTTGAGCGTCTCGATTTGCTGCTCCAGCGTGCTTCGCATGGTCCCTTCCTCCTCGAGACGCTGCTGCGTGGCCTGCATCTCTTTTTCGATAGCCTCGAACTGGTCGCGCTGCTCTTGGATGCTAAACTCCAGTTCTTTCAGGACGCTGTGTTCTTCGCGCGCGGCCTCTTCGCGCTCGTGGAGGTCCACCTGTAAGGCCTTGGCCAGTGCACGCTCACGCTGGAGTCGCTCCCGACAGGAACTGAGCTCCTCCTACAAAGGGAGCGTTAGATACCCGCTGAGGCATCCCCACACTGATGGCCCAGTAACATCATCGAGCCGCACCTCTTTCCTCGTGAGCTCATCTTGGAGCTCGTCAATGGTCGTCCGCAGCGTCTCTTGGATCTTTGCAATTTGCTCGCGGTCCCAATCGCTCGTGTGCCGCGCGGCGTATGATCCCGTCTGATGGTCGGAACTCGCGGACGACTGTATGTCGTGGGAACGCAGTTGAGACGCCGACGACGCCGCCGCAGCTGCAGCCGTCAGCAACGCACTCTTCTCTTTCTCGAGCTCCAGTGCCTTGCTCACGAGCATGGCGTTTTTGGCCTTTTCGTCGCGCAGCTCCTGCTTCAGCGTCTCCTGTGCTTCTTTCAATTCACGGACGTACGCGTGACTTTCCATTCGATAGGACGCCACAGCAGGAGCATCATTGCCTGCCAATTACCGATCACACGACCAACATGTGTGAACACCCATCACCTGCATTTGAATGGCTATACAAGCAGAAGACGTACCTTCCACGATCGCGCGCAGGCGCCGGACTTCCTTCTCGGCCTCTTCGCGCGCTTTCGTCTCGTCTTTGACTTTTTCTGTGAGCGCAGCGAACTTGCGGCAGAGCACTTTGAGCTGTGACGTGGCGTCGACTGCCGACAGGTTGGGCTTGAGTGCGTCTTTCACGATCGATGCGCTCGCTGTTGACGACGACAACGAAATCCTCTTCGCTGTGGAGCGGGGTGGTCCCGCCGATTCGCTTGCCGTCGTCTCGCGCGACGCGTCCACCGGCGGCGGCGGTGGCGCCCGCGCACCGCAATCTACAAAGACGAAGAGCTACGGTCAGCCGAGGACGACGGACAATCTATCGACCACAACAGGCCCCAAGCGAACTGTACCGTCGGAACTGGCCACGGACTTTGCTTCGTTCGCCATCGATCGCGTCGCTAGCGAACCGAAGTCGCGCTCTCTGATCTCGTACGATACTCACTCGCGGCGCCGCCTCCCTCTCGGCCAAAGCTTTTTTGTGCGTACCGCGTCCTCCACAGTTTTGCACAGGCCAACACCCAGCGCTGGCGTGCATGGGCGAGCTGCCTGCTGTTTCGTCGGGCGATGACAGTTCGACGGGCATCTTCCCATGCAAAATAAAAAGCTCCGCGATGCGGGTCCTCTGAAACGGCTTTGGGGCGAGCTGTATTGAGGTGGATGAAAGGGTCCACATGGATACATTTTGTGGTCCACATAAAACCCATTTCAGGTTTAAAGAACCCCTAGGTTTATCTGCTGGCGGGACAAACGTGACACAAAGAGGAGGGGGATTTGCTCTCACTTGACGACCCTCTCGCAAAAACGGCACGAGGTCCAAACACGAGAGGCACGAAGTACGAATGCGCGTGGCCTCGTTGATCGCATACGCGCTGCTGGCGCTCGCGGGCGCGCACAGCGTCGCTGGTACGGTAGAGATCTTCAATATGCGCTCCCATGATGCACGCGGTTGTGGGCGCTGGAACCAGAGATGTGGTGCTCACGGTTGGGTTTGTGTCTGCGTTCGTTCAGCCCAGGACACGGACGAATTCGACGGTGTCGAGGCTACGGTACGAGCCACCCCACGGTAACGAGGCGTATCCATGCGGTCATACTGAGTGGTAGTGCGCGTGGGTCTTTTGGTTTGCAGGTGATCACCCCGCCGGAGGACACGTCGTCGCTGCCTGTGGACATTGTCGCCATCCCCGGTGCGTCCCTTGCGACCGACCCACCGCGTCAGAACCAAATGACTACAAGTACTGACGGTGGTATCGTGGTTTGTCGTTGGTTTAGCCGAGCACGACTACCTGCTCGAAGGCGGCAGCTTGGCGGTTGCGGCGCTGTACCTTGTCAACTACTTTGTCGGCAAGTCGCAGAACAAGAAGATCGCAGACAAGTGGTGCGTTTGCAGTCTTTGCTCTTTGTGGGGATGGCCTGTGCGTTTGCTCATACGGTCGGTTGTATTGCGTGTGCTTTGTATAGGCTAGATGCCAGTGAGCCGTCGCTGGTGAACGAGTTCGCGTACACGGGTGCGTCGGGCGGATCGCGCGTCGGTCTGATTGAGGAGAGCAAGAACAACTTCAAGTACTACTGCACGGGCCGTCGCTTCTGCTCGCGTCTCGTGGTGGATCTCGCGCTCGCCTCGCGCCACGACCTGTTCTCGCGACTGTGGCACCTCGTGCTCCCGTCCAAGGACTACCTGGTGCGCTTGGCGATCCATCATCCATACTGCAGCCTGGCTCGATATGCTGACGAAGCCGATTGTTCCATAGACGTTTAATGTGGGTCTGAACGCCGCGAACCTCGACCCGCTTGTCTTCGGCGTCCTGAAGAAGCTGCAGTACAACGCGCTGTCCAAGGCCTTCCCGGAGCTGGTGCGTCCCGATCGTTTGCGTGGTGCTGCAGCGGTCACGTGATTGCTCAGGCGCTCACATTGATTACGATTGCTTCTTGCAGATCTCGGTTGCGAAGCGTCAGGATACGAACCAGATTCCGGACACGTTCTGCATTGCGTCGGACAACATCGAGACGCCTAAGTCCGCGCTCACGCCGCAACTCATCAAGCAGATCACCGCGCTCGAGCCGTTCCTTGAGTTCTTCGTGATCACCGACCTCAGCTCGCTCCCCGTTGTGTACGTAGACGTGTTTGCACCACCAAAACTGCTTCTTGGCATACGTGATTCTGACATCCGCCCGTGTCATTTTCATTCTGTCGCACAGCGGCTTCCCCAAGTCGGAACGTCGCGTCCTGCGCATGTGCTTCAAGCTGCGCGACGGTTCGAAGCAGCTCGACCCCGCCGCTGCGGTGACGCTCATGACCTATCTGATCGATGCTGTCGGCTCGACAATGAAGCTCTCGCGTGACGTAAGTGCATTTCTCTCGTATCTTGTCGACTAGAATGAACTAATGGTCACCTATGTCCCACAACTCATCAGCTCAAGGCGAGTGCGCAAAAGAAGCGCGTGAAGATCCTTGCGCAGCGACCTGCGTACCAGGACACCGTCAGCGTGCGTAGTTTGACCTCTGCTGGTTGTCTCTGCTCTGGTTCTGATGTCTACTGCTTTGAACTGCCACCGTCCTACAGGAACAAGAGCGCCGCATGAACGAGCTCAAGGAGAAGAAGCGCCTCGAGTACGAGGCCATGTCGTACGAGGAGAAGCAGAAGTACGACGAGATCCAGCAGAGCCGGCAAATGCGCAAGCGCACCACGCGCAAGGTAGGTTGTCTCACGTCTTCGCGGTACACGCGACGTTCGGTCTCACTTACGTGCTTCATTGACTCTGGACAACATTGCAGAAGTAAACGCCGGTTGGATGATCCGCTCCGATGGGTATACACTCCTGTACTCTGCGTGGTACAGAGATAGATGGAAAGAGACGTGCTGTGCGCATCTTTCTTCAGTGTATATCATCTCGCCAGCTAAATTCTGAAGCGTGAGCATAGCTACTTTTTGTTGTTGCAAAGTTGACTGGCATCACCAACTGTGGATCCATCTATCCGGATAAGATACTCCAAATTATCCGGATACTCTGGATGCGTGTCAAGCATCAAAAGTTGCCTTTTATCGACCAACATTCAGACAGGTATCCGGATGGTTATCCGGACAATGTTGCAGTTCCTGACCCACAACCCGTGGGTAACGCAGGTTTGGTATACGGGCTGACTGACCCAGGCTGGGTCCAGTATACGGGCTGATGGGTCTGGTATACGGGTTTGATCAATTTATCGAATTGCAGCGTGCAATTCATTTGGCTCTTTTGTGCGCGATTCAGCTGAGCTGACGGGCTTCTTCCCAACGGATCAAAGAAGGGGTTGCCATCCAGAGCGAAGAAGAGAAGAAGCCTCCGCCGCCGCCGGCAACAAACATCTCCTGCACGCCACCGCTCGCACGCCATTGGGAACCACACGCCACCACCCCCAGACCATATCCACAGCACGGTAAGCTACCTGATCATGCGCGTTTGGTGAGAGGTGGTTGAGTACCGGCGCCAGGCGAGCTCTCACAACCCGACGGCAACTTCAATATGGTTGTGTATCGGGTTTGCGTCGCGAGCTCGCCCTGGACGCCGCTCTTGCGCATTTGGCCTTGCAGTGGTTGTGTGTGGAGTGTACTCATGTGTGGGTGGCTGACCGTTGTGTTGCGATTAGACATACCGACACAAATCGACAAACAATGGAGGAATTGCTGTACCCGTTGCTCAAGGTCCCGTTTGAGAAGGCCAACAAGAGCTTCCGCTTGTTCCACAAGCACGTGAGCCGCGAGATCGCGGCCATGCAGAAGGCCGTGATTTTATTCCAGGAAGACCAACCACCGGCGCAACACGCGCGCGTGGACGAGACGATCGACGCGCTCGAGAATTTGGCCGACCGGATCCGCAACGCCCAGCACGACACGAAGCAGTTCATCGCCGAGCAGCAAAAGGACGTCAACAGCTGCGTGCTGCGCGCGCAGTACATCCACAAGTACCGCCAAGCGGGAGACGCACTCGCGGCCTCGGCTCACGCCGTCGCTCGCGTTGGCGCCTCGTCCAGCGGGACATCCAATCTGGCCAACCTATTCAACAAGAACGACCAGCAGAGCACAGAGAACGATCGGCTCATTGCCGACTACTTGCTCTCGCACGGCTACATCAAGAGCTCGAAGCTCATCCAAGAAACCAAAGGTGAGTGGTGTGGAGCCGTTGTGAACCGTCGCTGCGAGGCGGCGCTTGTGCAACCCGAAAAAAAACTGTTTCAAATATGACGTGGAAACTAACCCGGATGTTTTCTTCTATGATGTTGTAGCTGTTGAGTACGTTGTCGACCACGATCTGCACCTGCAATGTCATGCCATTCTCAACGACTTGCACGCACACAACGTGACCACGGCCATCTCGTGGTGCACCGACAACGCCTCGCGTCTACGTCGCCTTGCCTCGCAATTGGAGTTCCAGCTTCGTTTACAAGAGTTTGTGGAGCTCGTGCGGTCGGACAAAAAGCTGGACGCGATTCAGTACGCCCAATCGAACCTCACGCCGATCTCGATGCAGCACGAGGACGAGGCCGTGCGCAAGACCATGATGGAGAGCATTCAAGAGGCGATGGCGACGCTGGCGTACAAGTCGCCGGATCAGTGTGGCGTCGAATCCTACTCTCGACTCTTCTCGGTGGATCGATGGGAGACGCTCAAGACCTCGTTCCGTACGACGTTCTGTCTCGTGTACGGTATCCACAATCCACCAGCTCTATGCATCGCGCTCCATGCGGGTATTTCCAGTCTCAACACACGAACCTGCCAACGCAACCGCGACGCAGCAGCCGAGTCGCGAAAGCGCAGCTTCTCCGATAATGATGATGAACACACTACAACCGACGCCGGAGAAAGCGCCTCATCGCTGTCTGCCGACGCAGTGCGCGACCACGGTGAGAATAAGCGCCAGAGTGAGGCTGAGACTGCGCAACAACGGAGCAAGAAAACCAAGACGATCCCAGTGGGTGACCTCGCGGCAAAGACAAGCAAGGATAAAGTGTCGGCGAACAGCGACGCTATGGCTCCGCCGTTGTGTCCGACGTGCAGCGAAGTGGGCGGTAAGCTCTGCAACAGCCTGCCGTACGCGCGCCATCCGCACTCGCGGCTTGTGTGTCGAGTCACGCAGAGCGTCATGGACGAACACAATCCACCGGTTGCTCTGCCCAACGGATACGTCTTCAGCCAGCGCGCTGTGCAGCAACTCACAGCTCAAGATGAGGCGACGATCACGTGCCCCGTGACCCACGACAAGTACGCCACGTCGGTGCTCAAAGCGGTGTTCATCTTGTGAAGAAACTTCACGCCGCACACACTCCCCACCCTGTAGGTGAAAGTAGAAGTAGTCCAAGTAGATAGGCGACTCGACTTTCCTCCCGCCATCACTGCATATCCTGTAGTCCGACAGTCCCCGTACGTTAGCTTGTAGCAGTAGAAGCCTTTGCTCAGTAGTATTTAACATTTCCTTCCACATCTTCCGCTGCCGTTCCTTCCTCCTCACACAATCTCATCCAGAGGTTTTCCTCCTCTAAACACGCCCTCAATTTCTACTTGACGAGGCTGCCGAACCGCCTCGCTGGTACACGCCGTTGTGCTGAAGATTCTCCGCCATCGTCTGCATGAAATCCTGCGAAATTTCGCAATAAACCATCGCACCACACATGTCAGTTTGTTTCCTTTGCATGGCCCCACATCCCACACCGTCCTACGTCGAGAGAAAAGATCCCCTTCACTCACCTGAGTGGTCTTCTCGCTCGGTCGACGCTTGCCCTCGAGAAGCAGCACGAGGAACACGGCCGGATCCACGCTCGTGATGTAGTAGCTCGTCTTGAGCCGTCGCTCCGTATGGACGATCGGTCCACGGCCCGACTGGAGCTCGAGCACGTAGCGATTGTCCATGATGAGACTCACGATGTTGGGCCAGTGCTGGATCGGCGGCTCTTGCTGCGGGTAGCAGAACACCGCCGGCCAGCCGCGCAGGCCCCACAACGGTGCGAAGTCCCCGTTGTCTTGATCTTCGGCTTCTGGGTCGACGTGCAGGTTGAAGAGGCTGTGGCTCTGGCTCGACATGGACGCGCTGGGGTTGGATGAGGAAGACGACGACAGCGTGGCGGTCGATCCGCCGCCCGTCGATGGCGCAGCGGCGATGGTCGTGCGACCAGTCGAGCCCGCTCGACTCGCGGCGGCGGCCTTGGCCGCGTACCCCATCTTCTTGACCGACGTGGCGGCGTCCGCCGTAGGCGCCGCCGGCTCGCTGTGGCTGAACCCAGGACAAAGGTATCCGTTGGCGTAAAACTTGGCGCCTTTGTTGTGGAGTTTATCGGTTTCGAGGATGAGCATGACCGAGGCCGTGCCGTCCTCCACACGATGAGCTACAATTCAATACACCATTATGTGAGACCCTGGGCCTTGCCATCAAAGCCTTCAGTGTGCCTACGTACATCCTTTGGCGAGCAAGACGTCGATGAGTTGGAGGTACGAGATGCCCACAGGGCTTCGAATGAAACGCGTGAGATCATAAGGCGAGAGCGAGTCACCTCGGCTCTCAAACGGCTCGAGCCAGCGGTGGAAATACAGCGTGAACTTGGCCACGAGGCTGCGGTAGAACCGCTTGGACCACTGGTACACGGGCAGCGCGTACCCATCTTCGCGCTCTTGCTTGGCGACCGCCGACGCCATCATCTCGGCCGCGAGCGTGTGCGTGTTGGTCGCGTTGAACCCGCTTGCGCCGGCGGCGCCGACCGAGCTGAGCCCGTTGCCGCCAGGCGTGAGCATGCTGACACCCACACCAGTCCCGCCGTTCACGACCGACGGCGTACTGCCTAAGATGGCGTGCTCCAGTGCGTTCGTGGGCGTCGGCGGCGCCTGCGAGGAGGTTGCGGCCTGGATCTTGGAGCGCAGGCTCGCGACTGACAGTCCTCGCTTGAGCAGCGAGCCACGCTGCGATATTAAACGAGAAAAGGCACTGTGCCACAAACACCACAGAAGGAATCAGCCCACCGCTCTAGCCCCTACACTAGTAGTTTCTCATTGGGAACTCACTTTTGCGCGTCGGGCGCCGTCGGGGTGGTAGCAGCGGCGGCGGCCGCCACCGCCTGCTCGGACGCAGCCGCGAAGGCCGCCATTTCCGAAGCCGACGCGAGCGTGGACGAAAAGCTCTTGCGACGGAAGCTTGACTCGCGGTGAGCGCGAGGCAGGGAGCCCATGGGGGCTTCACTGCCCACGTACTGGCTGTCATTGTACGCGGCGGTGGCGGCCGCGTGTTGGATCTGGAGCGTCGACGAGCCGATCGAGTTGGTGTTTGAGTACGTCGAGCTCGAGAGCAAGTAGTCGTCATCGTCGTCGCTTTCGTCAAACAGCGGGTACTCGCTCACGCTGTCGATGTGGTCGCTCCACATGCGCAGCGAGGCCTTGAAGCGATGGAGCGCGACCATCGCCTTGGTAAAGTCGTACTGCGCCATGCAAATCTCGCTCTCGAAAGCCGCCTTCACCGTGCGCAGCTCTTCGATCGCCGACTGCTTCATGACCGCGAGCAGTGGGTGGTCGAACTGCGTGTACCGCTTCATCAGGCGCTCGAGGGTCTTGGCCATCTACGATATCACCAGTCCCATGTCAATAGCTGCACGTCAAGTGAACTGAATGGCAGTAGACGTCTCCACGTACACCTGAGTACTTGTGTGGCGGTGCCTGTGTGGCGAGTCCGCGATAGAGTCCCAACATCGAGACGCGTAGCTGCCAACAGAGAGAGAGAATCAGTTTCGCACAAACACTACACAAATGCTGTTCAGACCTCGCCACGTACCACAAAGAACTGGGCAGCCTGGTGAAGCAGTCCATGGTAATACTCGAGATCATCCAGCGTGAGCCGTTCGAGCTCCGACTGCAACGCCTCGTCGCTGGTGACGCTATGGACCCCACCACCGCCACTCGCCGCGTAGGAGCTCCGCGCGGAGCTGCTCGTGGTCACTTTGTCGACTCGACTGCTGCGCTGCTGGGCACGCTTGAGCACGGGCTGGATGTCGTCGACCAAGTGGTTCAGTAGCACGACCAGCTTGTTGTAGAGCTGATCGAGCGTCTCGGTGTGGAGCATGTCCGGCTCGAGGTACCGCATGAGGTGATACGCGCTCTCGCACGAGGCGGCGAGCCGCACCGTCACGGCAAACGCGTCCCAGCTGCGCCACTCGAGCCGCACGTCGCTGGCGCTAGTGCCATCATTCCCACCACCTCCTTGATCCGCGACATCGTGCGCAAAGGTCTCGAGCACGCTGGTCGCCTGGTGGTACTGGAACTTGGCCAGCGCCTCGAACACAGTCGGCAGGCAGCTGCCCAGGATGCGGCACAGCACCTCATCCGACGGTAGTGCGGCATTCGCAGCGTGCGCGGCGGCCGCCACCGCTGCCGCCGTGTACGAGCGCCGCGTGGGCGAGGTCGTGAGCAATGCCGCTGCCGAGCCCACGAGCGTCGACGGCGGCGCCGACGTCGGGTTTGCCGGCAGTGGATGCGCGCTACTACCACCGCCAGTGCTATGGAGTACCATGCGTGAGGGACGCGCGGGGCCGGGCGTACCAGGGTACGGCCTCGCACCGGGCAGCGGTTGGCTGTGGACGTAGACGCTGTGGTGGCGCGCGTATAACGGCCGCTGCGGCTGCGGCGTCGACGGCGACGCGGACGCTGTGGTCGTCGTAGTCGTCTCACCGTGGTTTGAGTGGCGCAGCGCGCGCATCATGTGGCTGCCGGGCGCGCCGCCCGTGAAGCTGCTCGAGGCGGGCGCGAGGAGGTCCGCGGCGACGGCGCGCGAGACCGAGCGCGCTGGCAAGGGCGTGCGCGACGAGGAAGCGCCGGACCGCAGATGCTGCCTGGTCGTGTACGCAGCGGCGCGGGCCGGCGTGAGACGAGACACCACCTGGAGCGCTGGCGCTGGCGAGGCGCCGTCCAGCGCGGTCTGCTGGATGCTGGCCATTTCTGCCGTCGCTATGATTGACTGTCTTCCCGAAAGAACAACACAACGCCGTACATAGTGCCATGTCACTGAAGAGAGGAGATTGAGCCAGATGTGTATCTTATGTCAGTGCGGTTCCATGACGGCTTGGACGATGGACAGATGAGAGTATGATATTGGCTTTGTTTTCTCCTGTGCGAAACGGGGTCCATGCGTGGAGAAGACGAGAAGAAGCGCCTTGAGGACGCATAGATGGGGTACTGCGGCGCAAAGCCTCCGTAGAGCTGGACGAGGAAACATGTGTAGAGCAGCTTTTGTCGCCCTCACAGTGTGATGCCGTCGCCACTTAAATAGGAGACCGTCGACGCCAGGCGTGCCATCTCGTCCGTGTGCCGCGCCATCTCGGAGGCCGCGGCCGCCGCGGCCATGCGCGACAGTTCAGTGCTGTTGTGGCTCGCGGCCGCGGCCGCCGCAGCCGACGTGATGCCCGGTGCTTGGCCGCGAGCAGCAGCTGCCGCGATGCCACTGGAGGAGCACTCGGTGGCTCCAGTCCCCGGTTCCGACGCTGGCTGCGCGGAGGCCGTTGTTGCCGCCGCGATCTCGTCGCTTTGTTGCTGTACATGCTGCAACTGGTGCTGCGCGATCTCGATGGCTGACGCCATGACACGTGGGTGACGGTCGACCATGGTGGTCTCCATGTGGTCGCCGCAGTACCCGCCGCCAAGCACCCATTTCTTGCACTCCAGCGCCGCACACTTGCGACCTCCGCCGTGGGCCTTGCAGTGGCCGCCACCGCGATCGACCGCGCCGCAGCCGTCCATCCGGCACTTTGTACCTCCGCCATGGCGGATGCAAAAACCGCCTCCTTTTTCCATGTTCGTGCAGCCCACGAAAATGCAGTGCTTGCCACCGCCGTGGCGCTTACACAGCCGGTTGCTCTGGGCGTGGCTCTCACACCCATCGATCTTGCAGCGCAGTTTGCCGCCGTGGCCGCGGCAGAGCTTGTTCACTTGGCGGTTCTTCGTGCAGCCTTCCACGATACATTTGCGTCCTCCACCGTGGGCAATGCAATGGCCACCGCCGAGGTCGTACTTGGCGCAGCCCGAGGTCTTGCACCGCTTGCCGGGGCCCTTGTGGACCTCACAGAGGCCGCCGAATATCGCCCAGCTCCGACACTTGTCGAGTTCACAACGCTTGCCACCACCGTGGCGCTTGCAGAACCCACCGCCCCGGTCGACTTTTGCACAATCCACCGCTCGACACTTCTTGCCGCCGCCGTGGGCTATACAGTAGCCGCCGCCAATGTCGCGCTTCTTGCACCCTTCCTCTTGGCAGAAGCGGCCTCCACCGTGGGCCTTGCAGAAGCCGCCTTCCATGCGCTTGCGCTCGCACCCGTCGATTGGACACAGCGGCTTGCCGCCGTGGCCCGAGCACAGTCCGTACCCTTGCACAAGTTTGTCGCACCCTTCGATCTTGCATTTCTTGCCGCCGCCGTGGCGGATGCAAAAGCCGTTGCCCTGGTTGAACTTGTTGCACTGCGGGTCCTTGCAGAACTGGCTCACTTTGTGGATCGTGCACCGCCCGTCGACGCCGACCGACTGGCGCGTGCAGCGCACTCGCTTCTTGCTGTAGTAGCGGCAGCGGTTAAACCGGTTCGTCGTTGTTGTGTGGATCGGCGTCGTGCCCGCCAGCGTAAGCGCGCCATTGCTTGGTGAGGACGGATCACTGCCGTCAAACTCGTCGGTTCCAGCGGTGTGCGCCTGTCCGACCGCGTGGAGATGCAGCGCCGCCGCGACCTCGACGTCTTCATCGTCCGAGAGTGCATCACTCGTACCATCGCCGCCTCCACCACCACCGGCGTCTGCGTCCGCGCCACTGCGTCTCGCATCCCGGCGAGCTCGGCCGCTCGCACGTGCGCCGCGCACTATCATGCGGTGCGCGTCGTTGCGCGGGTCCTCGGAATCCGAGTCGTCGTCGTCGTCGTCGTCATCGTCCTCCTCGTCGACATCGTCGTGGGTGCCGTAGGCGTGGTGGTGGTGGTGGTCGTCGTTGTCGTCCTCTCCCTCCGACTTGCCTTCCTGGTCGGCGTGGGCGAGCAGCATCTGCGCGAGCTCGGCGCTGTCGGCGGTCGCGACGTGCGGCAGGTCGCCCTCCAGATCGGGCAGCGCGTCGCCCACTTGGAACGGTGTGCGGAAGTCCAGCTCGCCATGCTGGGCCGTCGTGAGATCATCTAGAAAATGCGAAAAAGAAGAAAAAAACGTGAGGAAAAAACACGACGCGAGCAGGAAGAGCGATCCCCACGTACGCAGGTTCGCAGCGTCGTCGGCGCCACGCAGGCCGCGCAGGAAGCGCAGGTACTCGTTGTCGCCCGGCTCACGGTCGTCGCCGGCCTCCATGGTGGTTTCCACACACACGCACACCAGGTCTCCCTTGACGCTGGGGTTTTGAGTTTCCCCCTTGCTTTCTGAAGCCGTGTTGTGTGTGTGGGTAAACCACCCCTCTGTCACGCATGCTTCAAATAACGGGTTGGAAATCGTTGTTTTATCGCAAAAAGGAGAGAATAGATGATCAAGTTGGATAATGTTGAGCAAAGAGGATGGACGTCGGTAGGTTTAGAACTATGATTTGTTGTAAAACGTTCGAGACGGAGGGATAAAAGTTTGACAACCTCGAGGTTTTTGGCGCAATTTTTAGGCGCACTATGATTGGTCGTAAAATGGTCCACTGGGACGGCCTTTCATGGTTGGCCGGCGCCGATCACACCAATTGGGGCGAGCAAGGTCAATCAATCCGATAGAGTGGAGCGACGACCATGGCGAGCTCGGTGGCGGAGATCAAGCAGCTTGAGGCCAAGATCAAGGAAGATGTCAAGCAGATCAATGGTGCGCGCCGCTTACCAGCGAAATTCCGGTTTGATTTGGTGCGATGGTCGTCTGACGAACGATGTTTTGGAGTGACCCAGAGCTGCCGAAGATCGTCAAGGCGCTGAAGCACAAGGACAAGCCCGTGGCGCAAGCCGCGATGCAGTCGATGCGCCGCGTGCTCGTGTTCTTCGCCGAAAAAGGCGACCTCAAAGCCAACGCCGGCGTCACGACCGACGCCAAGAAGCCCAAGACCAGCGGCGACGACGCCGTCGCGACCTTCCGCAAGTGGCTCTGGGGTGTCTACGTCGCGTTCATCAAGGAGATGGTCGACTGGATGCTGCACGGCAAAGACGAGAATATGCAGGTCAACGCGCTGCGCACACTCATGGAGTTTGTGTCCCGCGAGGGCGAGCTGCGTGGCAGCGCCGACAGCGCGGCGTTTGGCAACGAGTCCTTTATGCGCGTCGTGCAGCAGCTCATGGCCAACCCGAAGCTCAAGGGCGAGCTCGCGAGCACCTTCAAGGGCGAGTACGTCGGCGCATACATCGACGTGCAGTACTACATGGTGGGTGCGACTTTCTTTGTTCCCATTTTTGCCTATGAGAAGACGCGACTAACACCCTAGCAAAAACAGCTTCGTAACTTGACGCAGATCCTGGACGCGGAGCTCGAGGCCAAGAAGGAGCCGTCGGACGATTTTACGTTCGTGTCGAACGCGCTGCGTTTACTCAACATGGTCAAAATGCCCGACTCAGCCGACGATATCAAGTCGTTCCTCGTGGAGGTCAAGGCCACGGACACGGCCGTCGACTCGGATGACGATGAGGAATCGAACGACGCCGACGACGAGCCGACGGCCCCCGTTGGCAACAAGCGCAAGGCGCAGGACGACAAGAAAGGAAAGGACCTCAAGGGCGGTCTACACAGTCTCAAGCAGCACCGCCACGTGTTCAGCATGTGCTGGGTCGCTGTGCTGCGCCACCGCCTGCCGCAGGCGGCCTACACCAAAATCCTCACGCAGCTGCCCTTCGAGATCATGCCGCACCTCGAGAACCCGCTGTTGCTCTCCGATTTCCTGACGGACTCGTACAGCCTCGGCGGCGTCACGAGCCTGCTCGCGCTCAATGGGCTGTTCCTCCTGATCACCGACTACAACTTTGACTACCCGGACTTCTACAACAAGCTCTACGTGCTGCTCAGCGACCCGACGCTGCTCAGCGCCAAGCAGCGGTACGTCCTCTCTATCATATTGGTTCTTCACAGTGAGTGCACAGAACTCACCAACTCTACTCTTTTTGTTGGACAGCTTCCGCTTCTTCGGGCTCCTCGAGCTCTTCCTGTCATCGTCGCACCTGCCGGCGTACATGGTCGCCGCGTACGCGAAACGTTTGTCGCGGATGGCGCTCACGGCCGAGCCTGGCGCCATTCTCTTCATCATCCCGCTCGTGTACAACCTCGTGCTTCGCCATAAGGAGTGCGTTCAGCTCATCCATCGCTCGGGCGCTGTGTCGGCTGCCGAGGCCGCCAAGATGCGTCGCGAAGAGCTCTCGAGCGTCAACGCCGTCGACGCCGCCGCCAAGAAACTCGCGCGCAAGACCGTCGCGATCGCGCTGAAAGACGGCCACGACCCGTACGTGAGCGACGAGACCGACCCGCAGAAGAGCAACGCGCTCCAGAGCTCGCTATGGGAGATCTACACGATGCGCCACCATTACAACGCCGAGGTCGCCACCAAGGCCAAGCTCTTTGAGGAGAAGCTGCGCGCGCAGTTCCTCGACCTCGACGACGCGATGGACGCGACGTATAAGTCGACCTTTGAGAGCCAGCTCAAGCGCAAGGCCAAGGGCAAGGTGCCGCTCGCGTTCACGCCGTGTACGGCGCTCTTCACGGAAGACGACACGTTCGCCAAGGTGTTTGAGGTCTAACCACATCGAGCTTTTTTCTACCTCACCCGCGCTTGTTCTCCTCCCGAGGCGCCCTGGGCGCTGTCTTCTTTAGATCAATAGATTGGATATTTTGTGTGATTTTGTCTTTGCACGAATGTGGCTTTTAGGCAGAGAGAGCCAGCCATCTCGCGCATCTCCCACGTACGCACACCGGTTCACCCAGAGAGGTGGTGAGCCTTCGAAGATGGGCTCACGAAGACTGTCATCCAGCCTCTTCGTTGTTTATGGTTCATAGATCCACCCTCCCCCAAACACACCGACCACACCACACGCGTTATGCGACGCGCAAGATCACGTGGATACCGCTGTCGCTCTCCACGAGGCCGCTGAGCTCGCCAACCTTGAGCGCGAACGACGCCTTCTCGAACGGCGGCGTCATCTTGTTGCGACCGAACGGACCGAGATCACCGCCCCGCTTGGCACTGTGGAGGACATACCCCAACTCCCATGAGTGCATGTGTGCCACTCAGGTAATCTGATAGACCGACACAGACGCACCTGCTGCAATCGCTCTCTTCCTTGGCGATCTCTTCAAAGAGCTCTCGCAGGGCTTCCTTGCGCTTCGGACACCCATAAGCAAGCGAGGATCAGTCTCCGTTTAAATCGCCATTAAGCTCTCGCCATGAGCAGACATACGTCGGGCTCTTCCTTCATGCGCGCGACGAGCTTGTCGCGGATACCCTCAACCTTGGCGACCGCGACGGCCTTACTTCTCGTGATGTTCTCCTGGCGCCACGACGACGGGCGGCGCGAGCCGCCGTGCTTGACCAGAATGTGGAGCGCCTTCATTTTCACAGGTTAGTGTTCCATTTTGTTCCTCCTCATGAGCAGGCCGCAGACCGGATCGTACATGGACCGTCTCACTGCTGCCACCGCTATTACCACTGCTCTTGCTCTTCTTGTGATCCTTGTCCTTGCTGTGGGCGGCGGCGGCCTTGTGTCGCAGCTCGCGCTCCTTGGCGTGGACGTGGGCGAGCTTCCAGGTCTTCTCGCCGGTCTTGACGTGCAGAAAGTACTTTTGGCCAGGGCGGCTCTTGCTCTCCACTTCCTTCCAGCCCTTGGGCAGCTCCTTCGCGTCGGCCTTGCTCATGGTCGAGTCCCGTCCAGCCGAGTCGAGAGGAAGAGATGGACAAGTAGATCCCCTTTGAGATACCGGTCGCGATATTTTACGGTCTGCCCAACGGACTGCTCGCCAAGGTCCCGATGTACCGCCCATAAAAACCGGTATTCGGTCGGTTCTTGTCATTATTCACCAATTATATCGCTACTATCAGATATTTTAGCCAATTGAAGGAGGTTAAAGCATTGGCGACCCGCTGACAATGAGCTTCAAGAGCTGCTGAGGGTGGTCACATTGGGCGACGACAACCATGGGCAAGCCGACCAAGACCGCGAGCAGCACCAAGAAGAAGCCCGGGGACTTCAAGCGGCCCAAGCGCAAGGTCGGCCGCAAGGCCCCGCAGGCCGCGAATGTCACGTCGGTCGCGGTCGCCTCCCGGCGCATCAACATGCTCGAGCAGAGCTCGCTCGTGGACAAGGGCGACGCCGTTACGCACCGCCACTTGACGCTCCAGGAGCTGCTCGCCAACATCGGCCACTATAACGCGCACATGCGGCAGCGCGCGCTCCAAGGCTTGCGCGAGCTCGCGCAGCTCCACGCCGACAACGTGCTCGCGAACGTCTCGATTGTGCTCGAGCGCTTTCTGCGCACGTTCGTCGACGAAGAAGCGATCGTCCGCGAGGCCGCCGTGCAGACCTGGAGAGTGCTGATCGCCGTCATGGTCGAGGGCAAGTCGCTCAAGCCGTTCGCCAAGCTTATTGCCATGTACTTTTGCAGCGGGCTCACGCACTTGCAGATTGGCATCCGCCAGGACACGCTCCGCGCGATCAGCGTGCTCCTGGAGGTTGCGCCGGACCTCATCAGTGTCGACGCCGGGCTCGAGCAGCTCGGCCGGCTGATCGAGAACTTCCGCGACCTCATCGCCGCAGCGCAGACGCAGGGCATTAAGATCACAAACCAGTACGACGTACTCAATTCCGGTGGCAACGGCACCGGCTCCAAGAACAAACGGCAGAACGAGCAGCAACAGAGCGCCAGCGGCAACCGCCCGTCAACCAAAAAAAAGACCGCAAGCTCCAGTGCGCTCTCGCTGCGATTCTCGGCGCTGGGCGTGCTCCACAAGCTGCTCCACTCGATTGATTTCTCGGACGAAGAACTCGCGACGGCGGCGGCCGCGAAGACCACCAACGGTTTCAGGACCGTGCGCGACGTGCAGCGCATGGCGCCCGTGGCGTCAACGCCCGTGCTGTTGCTGTACGCGACGCCGTCGCTTGTGGTCGGCAGCCAGTCGGAGCGGCTGCGCAGCGTCGGCTTTTGGCAGGAAAAGTCGCGCTCGCTGCTCAAGCCGCTGCTCGATCTGTGGCTCGAGTGTCTCGAGAGCGACGTCATCGAGACGCTCTCGGATGAGTACGTCGAGAGCTTGCAGCGCATCGTCGAGTGCTCGACCGTGATCTTGTCGGCGAACGTCGAATACATGATCGAGAGCTCGGAGAGCGAGCTGCTCCTCAAGATCGCGCGCAAGCTGCAGGACCAGCTGCTCGCGCGCTTCCCCATGTTCCCGGGCAACAACCTGACCGCCAACGGCGACGCGTACCTCTCACGATGGTACGGCATGAACGTCGCGCTCGCCAAGTTCGCGTGCGTGCAGCTCAAGCTTCCACAGCACGCCCGCGCAGCGTCCACGGCGGACCTCGATGCCCGCGTCACGCAGTTTGTGGTCTCGGCCATCGCCAAGTACACGGCGTCGGACGAACTGCGCGCGCTCTCAGGCACGCACGTGATCGTTCGCGGACTGCTGGAGGTGCTCACGCCGGTTCTGTCGTCGTTGCCGCAGCCGCAGCAGCGCGAGGAGTTGCTCGAGGTGTTCACGCAGCTGTACGCCAAGTGCTCGCCGCGGTCGATGACGTTCCGGACCTGCTCGGCGTTTGTAATCGACCGTTTGTCCGACCTGCGTCGCTGGCCGTCGTGGACCCTCGTGCTCCAGTGGCTCACGTGTTTTGGCAACTTCATGGGCCAGCTCGACGCAAATCACATGGCGCTCGGTCGCCAGTGCCTGTTCACGATGATCTCGGTCATGAAGCAACTGCCGACGGACCTCGCGGTGAGCGGCGCCGCCGACAGTGTGCTGCGCAACCTCGAGGCGTTTTTCAACCTCGCGGCGCAAGAGTCGTCGTCGGCAGTATCCGCGCAGTTCCGCTTCCACGATCTCTCGGGCTCGGACCAGCTCGAGTTTGTGTCGCTTGTCTACCACTTGCCAAGCTACCCCGTGGGCTTGCTGCGCGGGTTGGCGAGTTGCTGCAAGAGCGCACGCGTCCACATCGACGCCAAGAGCTTCCTCATGGACATTCTCCACCAGCGCATCGAGGCGCTGGACCTCGCCCATTTTGTGAGCTTCCTCATGAGCGGCATTCTCGGCCGCGTCCAGGACACAACCGTGCCGCTCACGCGCGAGCACAAACACCAGCATCTCCACCTCACTCACCACGTGTGCCGTATCCTGCTGAGTATGAACATGGGCGCGTCGCTCGCCAAGATCCTCACACCGGCGCTTGCGCGCCAGGCGGCGTCGCTCGACACGACGGAGCCGCTCGACATGCACACACTCATACTGCTCTACGGCGCCTGCTTCGCGTCCGTCAAGCCCATCCACCGCGGCGAGCTGCCGGTCGAGATGGTCCACACCGTCGTCGAGGCCGCGAGCAGTGCACTGCTCAAGTTTGCGTCGTCCACCGACGCACAGCCACAGGAAGTCGAGCTGGTCACGGATCTTGTGGCGACCGTCGCACTCTCGGACGACGTGGTACGTCGCGTGTTCGACGCGCTGCCGCAGTACACCAGTACGGACGTCGCCGAGACGATCACCAAGAAGCTCCGTGCCCTGCAGTTCCTGGTGCAGTCCGCGGCGCTCCAGCCCTGGTTCGTGCAGCACCACGCACACGCGCTCCAGCGATTAGACGCGTTCGAGGCCGCCAACGCCTCCAAGGCCACGGAGGACGTCACGCGCCTCGCGCGGCAATTGCGCGGCGACCTGCAGCTCATCGTGGTCGGCCACAAGCAGCAGTAGAGGAAGACAGCGGCAGTCGAATACATATGACAACATAGAGGTTTTGTTTTTTGTATACATGGAGAAACAAGGGTGTGGTCTCGTCGTCTTGTTCATGGCTCCGCCAACCATACAAGACCAAACTAGTCGTAGACTGTTGTTGCGGAAAGCATCCAGCGGGACTTGATCGACCGTTCTCCGTTCTTGCTCTCGCGCGCCTCACATCAACATCCATCGAACGCACAAGACAACAAACAACTCACCCATCGACAAAGCCATGCTTCTCCGTGCAATCATCATCGTCTCCCTCGTGAGCACCGTCACCACGGCTAGACGCGCTGAGCGTCCTGTCGACGACCCGCTGGTACGCCCTGACCCCACTCCATCGCCTCTTTGTTTCAAGTCTCCGTCGATTGCGGTCTGAAATGATTTCTTGTGCGACGCCACCATTAGGCGTGTCCATGGGACGTCAAGATCTGCGTCGACGGCACGTGGGTCTACCGCGAACCCGAGCGCAACTGCGCGTTCCGCGACTGCTGGTCTAGTTACACGCCGCTCCCCGAGTCCACGGCAGCGCCGCCCATCAACTAACGGAGTGGCGTGCGACCTCAAGATGGCTACATTCGTTAACCACGCACAAAGTAAACGAAGTTCTGTACGGCGCTCTATTGAGCGTAGGTTGCCTCTAAAACCTCGCGACCGTTGAAGTTGCCGTAGCAGAGGAAACATGCCGTCGCTGCTACCGACGCCGCGCCGCCGCGCATCGCGCGCGTTCCTACAGGCGCTGAACGCGCTGTCGCCATCTTCGCTCTTCCGTGCAAACCAGCAGCACGCGCAGACGCAGGCGCGGTCACCAACGGGAAAGACCACGATGAAGCCGGAAATGCCCGCGCACGTCATGGACACGCTGCTGCAACTCGTGGATTTCCTCGAAGAACACCACCGACATGCAGAAGGCGTGTACCGCAAGCTGACGCCATCGGAGCGCGAGACGAACGAGATCTTGGGTGTGCTGAGAGACGCGGGCGATGTGTCACTCCCAGACCTCGCCAAGTTCAATCCGCACGCGATTACAGCGGCGATCAAAGAGGTGCGTTAGCCGCCGTCGGGTGACGAATATCTCCAAGACGGACTGGCGTAACGGGTTGGATTTTGGGCGAAAAGGTGCTTGCGGATGACTATGCGCCGCTCATTCCGTACCGAGTGAGCCAGGCGCTGCTCGAACGCACGGCCGAACAGGACGAGACCGCCACTCTCAATACACTTATTGGCGTAGTCAAGGAGCTCGCGCCTGTGACCCGTGAACTTCTCAAGGTGTTGCTCATTCATCTCCACCACGTAAGTGCCACGTTCTAGTCGTCCATTGCTAGCAAGAATGTATCGTGACCTGTGCTTGCAGATCTCGACAAGTATTCCGAGTCGGATGAGCGCGAAAAATCTCGCGGCTCATGTCGGTGTTTTGCTCGTTCGCCCCACTGATGAAACCGATCAAGTGGCTGCAAGTAGGTACTGGATTCAGCTTATCCCAATTGCGAAGGTCTCACCAAAGTTTGAGTTGTTCCCAGAAAGTGCTTTCAAGCAGAGGCGGCGGATTGCTCGTTTACTCATCGAAAATGCGAACGCGTTGCCGTACAACGAAACGAACCGATTGAGTCTCTCCGGAGGTAGCGAACTTGACATCCCTAACGACACAAAAAACGGAGCCGCCAAAATCTCGAAGAACGAGCAAGGAGGGATACCAACCCCGCCCAAAGATCTCCACTTCGTCCAAGTCTTGTGGGACACTGAAGTGAACACACACACAGAGGAAACACTCACGGTATGAAGCTTTGCTGCATGCTTCAACTGCAACGTTTTCCTCGTTTGACGCTTTCCTGATGATAGAACCTGTTGTTACCCTTTGGTCACGTCGCAACGCTCGCGATCAATGAATCGGGAAACAGGTAGGCCAATGATGCGTGGTTGATAAAGAAGAACTGGTTCTGACCTCCTCCTTTCAAGAGCAATTGTTGCCTTCGCCACAGATGACGGCGCACAAGCTGCTGCAGGTGCTACGCTAGCCGGTGTCCGGATTCGCCGACGCAAGCAACGAACTGCAGCGACAGCAACCGGAAGTGTACTCTCTCAGTCTCCAGGCAGTGCTTTCACAACGCCAACGCCTAGACCAGCGAAGGATTTGGGGTCAAGTGAACCCCAACTTCTTTCTCATAGGCAACCTGAAGTGCTCGCGCCCGCGACGGATATTACTCCCAGATCCGATGTTGGAGAGTGCCGAGATGACCATGTGACTCCGTACGAAAGGGTCGAGCAAATCGAGAAGAGTCACACCACGAATGAACCAGCTGTTGAATCACCAACATTTCTCTACAAGCTCGAACGTCCGCCCTCGATGCTTCTGGTCCAGAAAGCGATGAAGACTATGCTGAACGGAGATCAAATGACGTTGGAAGATGTGGAATCACCACCAAACTCACCCGGGACAACACAAGAAGACGATAAGGAAGATACGGGACGAAGGTCTCTCTCAAGGATCAACGAGGTGACCGAAGAAGAGGAAAGAGTTGCGATAGAGCGCACGGGAAATGATGCAGTAGTCAACCCTCAGGATGTAACCGTCGGATCTGACAACCTCCGTAGACTGCAGCGAAGGAGATCGCTCAAAGAACTCCTAACCGTAGTTACAGCTATATCAAGCAACTCAAGCAAGGAAATGAAGCAGACCAAAAGCGATGGAGAGAAGCGAAAACACCACAAAGGTGTGTTCAGCCCACCGGCGTATACCAAGATCGGTTTGATCGCTGATCTGAAACTCATGGTATCGAGGAAGCGAACACCGCGTTCTGTGAGTGAAACGCGGAGCGCTGTCGTAGTAGATCACGTCAGAGACTCGCTTGCGCCAGTGACAGAGGCTAAACCACGGGAACAAGCAGTGACTGCATATTCTTGTGCGGAGATGAGATCAATCAAGACGCAGACCAAGATGACGATACGTCCAATTCAGCACCAAGCATCTGACACGGACGACCTACCAAAAGCCGAGACCAGCGACGATTCATTTCGGATTGAACTTGAAGGTGCCCATGCTCAGATTGAAGTACTCGCTACGTGCCTGAACGAAGTTCAATCCGTATGTGTCCATCGCCAACAGTGAGTGATGTGATCAAAAGCTGACGGTCTCATTCATGTTCATTGTAGGAGCTGGCAAATCTCGCATCCGCACTGAGTGCTTCGCGGAACGATGTAGACCGAGCAATTCTTCGAGCCCACACGATATTGAGCAACCGTATCTCGTATGTTCTTAATCCAGACCCAGTCAAGCTCCACGAGGACGATCAACATGTTGGTTGCAATCAGAATCTTGACCGAGCACGCTCGGCGACGGGTGAGTTTGTTGGCTTTCTTGAGATGAGAACATCAGCACAAGTGAGTTCTGGGCACCTTGCAAGCGGCGTTATCAAACCTTGATCATATTGACTCTACCACTATTGTTCAGGTAAAGATTCTTGAAGCAGAGGTGCGCGCAGGCCAAGAGCTGCTTCGCATTCATCGTAGCCAACACCAAAAGGAAATCGCGGAGGTGAGCATAGATTTCGTATCTACTCGAGTAGAATGCGCTACACCTCCACAAAATCTCATATTCTACAACTTTGACGTCGATTCAGCTCGAAGGCGAAGTCACAAGACTCCGCGTAGTGCAGAACGAAACTGAGAAGATGTGCTGCGAGCTACGTGCCGATTCGCGAAGGTGTCGTGCTGAGCTTACATTCCATATCGCGACCGCGGCCTCTATCCAAAGGTGATATTGCGCGGAACCCCACAATGCCGTGGGCCCCTCAGAGATTCTTAATTTTGTGCATGGTTCTGCAGCGACCGTCGAGGAGCTGATGAAAAGCTTATCATTTGCGAAAACAAGCTGCGCGCCAAAGAGCAAGAATTTCTGCAACTACAACTGGCTCATGACGAGATGCGAGAGACCGCCGGAAACGCTCAAAGGAGATTAGAAGAACATCGGGCTAGTAAATCGCTATCACAACTACCATCGAAGGACACCGAAATCCGACACTCAAGCCAGTCAAGCACTGGTGCTCACTTTCCCAAGGCAGCTGCCTTCCTATGGGAGCACTGCAGTGGTGGACACCAGAAAAGTGCAGCCTCCAAAGCGAATGCGATGCTTTTGTCCGTCGTTCGAGCCGGCCCGTTCGTCAATACGGAAGAACTCGCGTCCATGAAGAAGAGAGTAAAGGAGAGCATCCACACCCAAGTCGAGTCGACAAAGTCAGATAGCGCTCCACCCATGGTCTATGTCTTCCCATTCTAACCGATGTGCTGTGCTAAACTATGTATCACTGTTGCGTCCAGAAATTCGCTACGGGAACTTCAAGCCTTCGGCAACAATCAGCAGCTTGACGAGGATGACATGGATCTCGAGGAGCTTGAGCAGCAACTCGGCTCTGCTCAGGACGATTTGAACTCGACCATGAACGTTTCGCGCCAGAAGTTGCGTCAATTGCTTGATCCAGTGAGTGGTCTGGAAGACGAGTTGCACGACGGTGCTACAGGTTTCTTCGACCCCACAGGGCTCGTAGAAAGTCTGCTTGCCAATGCTCTTTCAACTGAGTGCTTGGAAACCAACCAAGAAAGCGCATCCTCACCTTTGCAGTTTCAGCCGGTTGAACTGATGACGCCAAGCTGGAGTGGTCGGTCGCCAGATATCCAGAGCGAGATGTTCAAAAAATGGGTACACGGGCGAACCAGAGAACCAGCGAAGGCGACGCCAAGAATCGTGCCACGCACTTCAGCTGCAGGATCCAAACCCAAACCACAGGTGATGACGGGTGACGCTGTTCGACAAGCTCAGCAGTCCATGTTGTGCTTCCAGCAGACGCTCGCATCAATGAAGAAGCTCACGCAGTGATATCGAAACACCCTTGTTCTTACCCGTCAAGCTCGACAGTCTGGAAGCACGTGGTCCAGCCGCAGACCTTCCAACTTGCGCTTGAGCCCGGACGCCGTGTTTAACGTGTGGACATACACGCTTATCGCCGCGACCTCGTCTTGTTCTGTGGAAGGCTCTCGCTTGCAGTACGTGATGACACCCCCCGAGTCCGGGAACACGACGACTTGCACACGGTCGACGCACCGCTCGCTCTGGAGATCGTGGACAACGAGGTCCGGCGAACCGCCCAGCGCTGCCGTAAGGAATGTCTGAGCGTCTAACGCCGTGACGGGAGTAGTCCCCACTAGAACCGGATTGGTCTTGTTGTGCTTGATGATGTAGCGCCCGGGGCAGCCCTTGATCATGCGCCACTTCGTGAACTCCCTGGCACCGCCATCGTCACACCGTCGCATCAATAACCAGTTGCACCGCATGTGCATACCCCGCTACGCACCATAAGCGTTGCAGCGTCGCTCCGCCGTCGCCGGTAAACTGGCCGTCGCCGACAAACGCGGCAACACCCGAGTCCGCCATGTTTGCGTGAGCTGCAATGGTACCGAACACACAACAGCAAGAAATGTCACTATCCACATCATCAACCCCGTGGAAAAACTAACAAAACCCATTTTAGTGACGATTAGCCAAGTTGGCCGGGAACCCACTTTTGGTCCCACCGCGGATACAGCCATGAGCGCCGTCGACGGCGACGACGCGAGCCGCGTCGGTCCCAAGCTCGCACCCTTCACGCCCAGCGGCGAAGGTGTGCTCGTGCACGCGCTAAATCTTCTGCTGCTCACGGCGGAGGACACGCTGTTCGATCTGGGCTGCGGCGACGCGCGCCTGCTTGTCCACGCGGCCGCTGCGACCGGCGCAAAGTGCGCTTCCTCGTTCCTCTCTCCCTCTCTCCCACATTTCCAGTATCACCTCATGACTTACCTTGCGGAGTGCACGGTAGGTGCGTGGGCGTGGAGTACGACATGGCGCTCGTGCACAAGGCTCGCGACCGCGTCCGGGTGCGTGTAGGCAATCACAACCTCTGGATGACGAGGTCAACTAACAGCAGTGTGGATGTGCGTAGGAGAGCGGCATGGAGCACCTCGTGGAGATCCATCACGGCGACGCGCTGCAAGTGGACCTCTCGCAGGCGACGGCGCTCTTCCTGTACCTCGTTCCGCAGGTGCGCTGCAGGTGGTTCTTACTTCTCTGTCGGTTTCGATCCTTCCCAACTGACAGTGGTCTGGAGGATCTGATAGGGCCTCAAGATGCTGCTCCCAAAGTGAGTCTATTCTCCCCATCCGTACTGGTGAGCGGACATGCTCATGGCGCTCGTGTTTTGATTCATGTAGGTTAGAGGAGGCCCGCGCGCGCGGCATCCGCATTGTGACGTACGTGTTCTCGGTTCCTGGCTGGCACTGGGCCGACGCACGCGACTTCAAAGGCACCAAGGTACCTTAACGTTGCGAGTAAGAGTCCTGGCTTTCGATGAAGTTGATGTGGGAGGTGGAATTTGCGCAGGTCTACCTGTATACACCACCCGACGCCACGCCGAAACTGGCTGTTCAAGACCCGTCACACTCCTAGAGGATCCACTTCTCCGCTCGATCCCTCCCTCCCTCTTTTTCTTCAGTTGTCACCTCCCCACACGGCGAGACCATTGCTCGTAGAAGTTGTAGAATGCAATACCAACAAACCAGACCCCATCCACAGAGATACGCCCACAAACGCAATCGCTTCACCTTCATTGCCGTACTCGTATTTTTATAGTTAGCGCCTCTGTTGTTCTCTCTGTCCACGCGCAAGTGGGGATCTGCGCAACCATAAGCGTCCTGTATGCACAGACATTTAGAAGCCGCGCTTCTTGAGCAGCTCCTGGATCGCAATGGCCGACGAGTACGAGTTGGCTGCGTAGGTCGCGTAGTCGCGGTCCTGCGAGTGGCTCGGGACCGTATACTGGCGCGGCACCTCCGGGAAGCCCTCGGGGCTCGTGTACACCGCCTTTTGGTGGTAACCCTTCGGTCGCGATGCGACGGCGTCGTCATCGAGGCGCCACTGAGCTCCCTGCTGCAGCGTCTCCAAGTGGTTCTGCACGGGGGACGGCCACACAGATGTTAACATATTGGACGCTACACAAGTCGCTTGGGCGCACGATCGCGACAGGCGCGTAGCAGAGACGTGGCTTCATCTATATACGTACCACAGCGGCGGTCTCGCTCTCGTGGGAGGGCGCCATGAAGGAGCCGATGAAGGCCGACAACGGGTTCTGCGCCATCTTTGCTTGGGTTATTCTGCTGGTCCGATTTTCCGGTCGCTGCTTGCACCTGCCCACACGCACCGCTCCTTTGATTCCGGGCGAGACCTCTGTTGTACGATACTACATCCGTTATCAGAGGTTACGGATATAACGTCCTTCACGAACAAATGCTTCAAAAGTGGGTGTGAATGGTAAAGTCAAAATTTGAGATTCGGCGGTTTGCAAACAGAAAACCTTTGGGAACGAGGCATCATTTAATCCCAGGCGGACATACCGCCCATGCCGACGCCGGGCGCAAAGTCGACCTTCGAGAGGTCCACGGGGGCCACGTCGCTGGCCTTGGCTGGCTTTGCCTTCTTGAACTGCTTGACAGCGACCACACCACTCGCGACATCCTACAAAAAATCAAGATGGAAAGTTAGACCCCATGGCGACCAGCAAATGAACACACCCTGACGAGCTCGTACCTTCGGCAGTCGCTTGTTTTTGTTGGCCTTCTTGGGCTTCTCGTCCTTGGGCTTGTCCTTCTTCTCTTTCTTCTCCTTGGACTTATCTTTTTTCGCCTTCTTGGGCTCGGTGGACGGCTCTGGCTCGGCAGTCTTCGCCTCGCTGGTGTCAGCCCTCGCCTTCTTCGCCTTCTTGTCCTTCTTGGGGTTGGCCTCGTTCACGGGTGATTCTTCCATCTGGACATCCACGACCAGAGCGTCCACCTTCGTGGCCTTCTCGTGCTTGGTCTTCGGAGCCTTTGCCGGTTGCTCTTGCGTGTTTTCGACCTCAAGCTGTTGCTCACTACTGGCCTCACCATCGCGTTTCCGCTTGCCCTCCTTCTTCTTCTTTTCTTTCTTCTCCGTCTTTTCCTTCTCTGTTTTCTCCTTCTTTTCCTTCTTTTCCTTCTCCTTCTCTTCCTTGGGGGGCGCCACGTACCCGTGGACTTTCTTGCTGAGCACGCGGTGGCCGTCGCGGATCACGAGGTTCGGGAACAGACGCTTCATCTTGAAGTTGTACTGCTTGTGCTTGGCGTCGAGGCGCTTGGCTTCCTTGCGCTTGGCCCTCTCCTCGGCCGTCAAGTTCTTCTCGTCGGCGTCGTCCTCCTCAGAATCTGAGCCCGCGTCCGACGTGGGTGCCTCGTCTTTCTTGTTCGCGGTCTCTAGCGGAGCGCCATAGATCGGGTTGCCCGTGAGACTGAGCTGCTTGAGGTTCCTCAAGTTGCTCAGCGCCTCGATGCCCTGCCACTCATCGATCTGGTTGTGGCCGAGCTCGAGGATCTTCAAGTTGGCTAGTTCATGTCATACACAGAACACGTCAGGACACACATCGTAGTCAACCATGTTCACAGGGTCCCAACACTTACGCAGTCGGGCGAGCGACGGCGCCACGGCCGTGAGCTTGTTGTGCGAGAACCGCAGCTCGGTGAGGTTCTTGAGCGAACTTAGGTCGGGCAGCTCCTCCAGTAGATTGTGGGTCATTGAGATCTTGGTGAGATTGGGCAGGCGATCGATCGTGCGCGGCAGTAGCTGTGGGATGCGGTTGTGGCTCACGATCAACGAGTTGAGCTCCGGAAACGCCGGGACCCACTCGAGCGTTGTGATCGCGTTGTTGTTGAGCACGAGCGCCTTGAGCTGCCGCAGGTTACGCAGTGTCTCCACAGGGATGCGCGACACCTGGTTCTCGGCGACGTTCAGGATCACGAGCTTCTTGAGGTGCTGCAGCTCCGCGATGCCCTGTAAGAGACAACATTGGTGAGTTGTAGCCATCCCGACACCAACCATTCACTACACGAGCCACACACAGACCTCTCCGTTAAGCTTGTTGTCCGTGAGTCGGATCATCGTAAGACCCGCAACATCTTTCATGTGCGTGAGCTTGGTGAGCTTGTTGCGGCTAAGATCGAGCTTGGTCGTGCCCTCGAGCCCTTCGAGGCTCACGATCGTCTCGATGCCGCGACCCGAGAGGTCCACCTGGCCATTGGACTTTTTCAGCTCGGCCGCAAACTCCTCGATCTTCTCCTTCGTGAGCTTCTTGATCTTACGCTTCGCGTCGTCGGCGGTGTTGGGCGCCATCGTATTGCCCGGAGGTGCGAGATGAGCTCTTCGCAATAGCTCGTCGAGATCAATCAATCACGCGTTCGCGTCCAACGCATTCCCAGCAGGGCAACTTTTCTGTCAATAGTGACATATTGAGTTCCATTTAATGACCTATAAGTACGCGCGAAGTTAGCAAGGAACACACCACCGTATACCCTCTCATAAGTGGTATCCACTTGAGAGGGACCTGCTGACTCCTTTGCGAAAGACGTTGCACTTGGCGGGCGGGATTCCCACCTCATCGTGCCGACGAGCGTCGGTAGCGTGGCGTGAGCTGGCACCCATTCCGGCGTCGACAAGTTTCTCGTTGAGCCAGACGCACGCCATGGACAATGCGCATGGGCCGCCGTGGCAACCCTCCATTTCCCTCGATCCCGCAAGTGTAAACAGCCACACCCACACGCACCGCGGGATGCCACCGTCGAGTCGAGCTGGGGAGTTGATGCGTCGACGAGAGCCCACGGGTGCATCGTCCGAAGATGGCACTGGGAGTTCGCGAGGGCGCCAGCGCTGCACTCCGGCGGACGAACGTTCGAAGGAGCAAGCGATGTGGCCGAACCCGTGGATTCGCAGGCACTGGGATCCGGAACACCCGCTCAACTTGAACAAGCCCGTCCACAACGACAACGCGCCGCTCGATAGCGACGAGCTCGAGTCAAGAACGTTCCAGCCGGCGTTCGCGATGGATCTGAACGATCTCGTGCAGTCGCTGTGGACACCACGGCCATCGCCCAATATGCGACCGCAAGGCACCACGGCTGACATGTCTCGAATCCGGAGTCAGCGATCCGGATCGCCGCCGCCCCCACAGCCATCACTTTCATCGTCCTACGAGATGCCATCGAACGTGCGTGACGTCCGCCGCCAAGCGCCTGTGTACGACGATCGCCGGTCTGTGGACAAGTACGAATTCCGGTCGCGGAGCAGGGAGACAACACCGCCACCATCGTCGGCGGATCCGAGAATGAGCGTGGACATGGACGCGTGGTCGCGCCACCACGCAGCGCGTCAGCCCACGCAGGGTAGGGAGCCTTGGCGGCATGATGAGGAGCTACGGTCGCGTCGTGCGCAGCCTGGGCCGGGCTACGACGACCGGGACTATCCGTCGTCTCGTCGCCAGCCACCGCAACAAACGTTCGAGCGCCACGACCAGCACAACCAGCAATGGGCCCACGGAATGCCACCGAATAACGCCCACGACCGGCGCTGCGACGACCACTACCGCGGCAACAGCTCTGAAGACAACTCGCTGCCACGTCACGCGCGCATGCCAGAGTACCGCGAGTCCCATAGCGCTGGGCGGCAGGATCCGTACCGCATGGACGCACGTGAGGCGGCCCGTGAGGCCGAGGCCGCGGCCATGGCGCGGTTCTCGCGGGATCACTTTGGCGGGCGCGGCGTGGACCCACGAGTGGACCCACGCATCGGGCCGCAATTGCGTCGTGTGGTGTCAGAGCCGCCGGCGAATATGCAGCGTCTGGACCGACGCCACGAGCCGTTATACAATGACCAGCGGAACGGTCAAACGCCGGGCCCGTTCCTGCCAGCGCACCCGACGCCACAACGAGGTGGCGCAAACCAGCACCAGCAGCAGCGCATGCCGACGCTGACGCGCGCACAGAGCGAAGGATCGCTCGACGACGAGGAAGGCTACGACGTATGATCTCTCATGGATCTACTGTAGTTTGTTCTGCATGCTGGAATGAATGTGGGTTCAATAGAGAAGAACTGTGCTGCGAATCAGCCTCTTCAGCAGAATGTTCCGCACTGTAGAAGCACACCCTTGCGTCCGACGTGTGGGCCCCTCTCTCATTCAGTGAAGAAAATAATGCGCGGAAGCACCAAGATGACGCGGTGCCGCTGGTGTCTTCTTTCCGCTCGGCCCCAGGCCCCCAAGGAATGGAACGTTGCGGGCAGTCAGTTTGTCTGGTGCACAAAATTCGTGAATGAAAAGACGAAGTGAAACATGTCCGTTCCCCTCATTCTGCAACTATTCTCAGAATACTTCCAGACCTCTTGACTCTTGACAGGCAGTTTGTATCGAACTGAAAATACCGCGCAACCGGCAAAATCGGATCCACGCCACCCGCATTGAGCAACTAGCCGTCACAGGCGCCGCAAAAAAAGCAAGTTGCCCTTCCCAACGCATCGCCGCAGACACACTCGCTCAAAACGAAGGCGCCCCGCCCCCGCCGCGCTTTGTCGCCACCACTACGCCAGCGCGTATTCCAACGTTTGCCTCTTTGCTTTGTTGTTGGCGTCTGTTTTTCACGTTTGTTGGTGACCCGCGCCAACAATACCATCCGCTTGGCCAACAAAAAAAGCCGCCCGCACCCCCTCCATTACCAACACCTTCTGCCGCTCACTACTCTACTTCCGACCATGGGCCACGGGCAGAGCTCCATCCCGGCGCACGAGATCGCGGCGCTCGTGGCGCTCTACGACGCGCTCGAAGGCGACAAGTGGCGCCGCCGCCACGGCTGGAAGCAGCCGACGTGCGACCCGGAGACCTGGTTCGGCGTCGAGGTCATGATGGGCCACGTCATCGCGATCGAGCTGCCCGCGAATGAGCTCCACGGCGAGCTGCCCGCATGCCTCGACCAGCTCTCGTACCTCCGTGTGCTCGACCTCTCCAAGAACCGCCTCCGCGGTGCGTGTTTCTTGTTGGGTTGTTTGGTCCCTTGCGAGAACATGGCGACTAACTGTGATGTGTCGTGCAGGCGAGATCCCGTCGTCGATGGGCAAGATCAGCTCGCTGCTGCGCGTGGACCTGAGCTGCAACGACCTGCGAGGTGAGCGCTACGGCGATTTTCCGATTGTCGGAATCGACATGATGGACTAACGGCTTCGTCTATGGGAAACGCAACGAATAGGCGCGATTCCGCCGTCGCTATGCGACTGCGAGCACTTGCAGGAACTGCATTTGCACCAGAACGCATTAGAAGGTACGGCAACGTGTATTCGGATTGGGATTCTTCCATTGAGCACTTACCATAGCGTATTTGACGCGATAACCGGCAGGTGAGCTCCCGGCAGACATTGGCAAGCTCCAGCAGCTACGCACGCTCCAGTTACAGCACAACAACATCACCGGCGCGCTGCCCGACTCGCTGTGCACGATGAAGAAACTGAACAAGCTGAGTCTGCGTGGTAACCGCATGGGCGGCCGCATCCCCGAGGACATTGGCCGGCTCACGTCGCTCGTGTTTCTCTCGCTGCGCAACAACGAGTTCTCCGGCGCGATCCCCGAGTCGATCGGCAAGTGCAAGGCGCTCGAGTTTCTCAATCTGTCGAGCAACCAGCTAAGCGGTTGTATCCCCGAGTCCATCAGCGACCTCGAAGACCTCGAGTACCTCTATTTATTCGACAACGCGCTCGAGGGCCGCATCCCGGGCTGCATCTCCAAGCTCAAGTACCTCAAAGAATCCGACTTCCGCGACAACCGGCTGCGTGGCGAGCTGCCCAACTTTCTCGACGGCTGCTCGAGCCTCGAGGCCGTCATGACCAAGTGGAAGAACCGCAAAGCCTCGTACCGCCACGCGATTCTTGGCGACCCTATGCCACCAGGGAGCCCCCTGCTCAACTCGGCCGGTGCGTTTCTTGGGAGCTTGGAGTACACACCGCGCAACTCGTCGTCCCTGTTTTTGCACCCGACGTTCGAGGACCAGGAAAACTCCCGCGTGGAGCACGACTTTGGCGGCTCGGACCGTATCGTCGGCGATCTCGCACGCAAGCTCGAGGCGAACGCCAAATTTTTGGAACCGGAGGCGACGCCTGTTGAAGCGTCTTGATCATTTTCTCTCCTCCCATGCGCTCGCTAGAGACCCATGTGCATTTGCACAGCCCATCCGTATCGCACTGCGTCAACCATCATTTATCTCCCACTTATTTCTTGTTCAATTCGAAAGACGCTCGATGAGTTCCCGAAACTTTTTCAGGTGCAACATGGCGGCTTCTCGGGATGGCCCGTGGAACGTGCCGCCACCAAGCAGGTAGATCTCATTGTGGCGGCTTCGCAGGATGCTCGCATGCCACGCACGCGGCATGAGCGACTTGTCCTGAGGCATGGGAACATGAAACCACTCCTTGGCAGCTGCCACAGAGAAACACGTGACATGTCAGTGCACAGTGATGAGCATGTTGTGGGAAAACAACTCACCGAGATCGAGCACAAACACTTGGCCGTCTTCTGCGTCCACCATTCGACCGCCGACGACGAACATGAACCCGTCCACAATGTGGGCCGAATGGTACGACCGTGGCTCGGGCACGTCGCCAGTACAAACGAGTGGTGTCCATTGGTGGTGGCTAGCGGTCACGTCGAGCAGCCACACGTCGTTCATTTTCTCTTCCATCTGCTGCCCGTTGCCGCCAAAGACTACAGCGTACTGCTTGCCAAGCTGCTGGTCGACCCAGTGCACCATCGAGTGGCCGTCGCGAGGTGCTGGCCACACCGACTCGAGTGCTTCCAGTCGTGGAGCTATCCGCTCCATCTCCACAAAAGAGGCCTTTAACGCCAGTACCAATAGTTCGTCGGTCACGCCGCGTTTCGTTCGCCCACCAAAGACCACGACAGACTGGTTCCCATCTTCTCGCTTGACGGTGATCGCAGCGTGACCCGATCGAGCCAGCATGGGTGGTGAGGCTGAAGCACCTTCGACGCTATCGGCTCGCCACGTCAAGGTATAGCCACAGGCCGATGGGCTCGCCGACAGCACGTGGACACGAGGGTCTTCCGCACTCGCCGAGACGCCTCCGTACACCGCGAGCGTGTCGGCCCCACAAGCGTTCACACTATGCCAGGCACGTGGCATCGGCAGCGCGCCCTCGGTGGACACGAGATCCCAACTGTAGTCTCGCTCGTCCATCACGTACACGCTCGATTTCTGATCGCGCACAGCTCGTCCGCCGTAGAGATATACACGCTGGTGTTGCGCGTCGCACGGCAGTGCGAACAGCACATGCCCATTCAAACCGGGTGGCGCCGGGTTGCCCTTCACGGCCATGGTTTTCCATCCATCGCGGAACGCCACGAGCAGCACCGCTCGGAGGTGCGTACTGCGTGCATGGTTTCCATTCATAACAACCTGCTCCAGCAGGCGAGTGGCCTCTCGGTTGCCCGGCTCGAACAAAAGCGCCGACGCGAGATCGCGCACAGCGGACGCGGCATCGCCAAGGCCCACGAGCGCTGTCGCTCGACGTAGATATGGCTGAGGGAGAGAGACAAGAGTCAGTCGCTGCACCTCTTCTCCATGATTAGCGCAAGGTACGTGATCCAACAGACCTTGATTGACGGCG